>PVKE010002239.1:0-21428 GCA_004027555.1 Craseonycteris thonglongyai
AAGATCTGGATGTACCAAGCTCACTGCACAAGGTCACAAGAGAATGTGTTGGGATTATAAAAGCTTCTGGGGATTGAAGGGCTGCCTAAGCTTCCTTTCAGGACACAGGAGCACTGTTCCATTTTCAGGGCTGGTCTTGTTTCTGTCCCTTTGTCCCTCACGGTTAACTACAGTGCCAGGGCAAGTTCAGGTTGGACGGAGGGAGAGCTTTTGTAGACTAAACCAGGTTCTCCCCTCACGATACAACAAGGGCATCTGGTGTGTGGGAAAGTCACCCACGCAACCCACAAGGTTGGCCCTGGAGGTAGGAGAGGAGGCTGGGCAGAGTTCTCCTACAGCTACCTGTCTGATTCTCCCAGATTCTGTCTCCTCAGTGAAGGTGGCTCAACCACAGCCCAGGAAGGACATGGCTGGAAATGCTATTCTAATCACAGCACCCTTCATTACAGTGTAAGCACTTTAAATGTTATCTTAATTAAGTGTCTCAAAACTCTACCAAATAGGTATTACTGTTAGCAACCCTTTTTCACAGCTGAGGCAGTTGAGACTTACTGAGCTTACATAACTGCTCATCATCACACAAGTAAGTGACAGAGCTAAGACTCAAACCCAGGTCTGTCTGAATTCACAGCCCCAATGTTCTTAACCCCAGCAAGATGCTGCCCCTCATCAAACTCACCCTGGCAAGCCCACCTCAATTTCCTGTCCAACTTCATCTCCCCACACCAGCCCACTCGCAGTTCCAGGAACACAACCAGCATTCGAGAACCAGCTGGTGTTGTGAGAGGCTGTGGTCAGCTTCCACGAATTGTTTTTGGAGACTTTCAATGCATTTGCCCATTTCATGATGGGTGATTTACATGAACAACGTGAGGCATAACGACGCACCTGCCCACACCGCGCTGAGTGGCTAGCAGTTTTTAACTGAAAACGGCGTGAACCCTGTGCCCCACCCTCTCTTTTCCCCTGATCTCACCCTGAGTGAATTTTTTGTTTGTTTCTTTCACGTGGATGAAGAAAATCCTCAAAGGGAAACATTGTGCCGACGTGGAGGAGGTGAAACAAAAAATGGCAGAAGCACTAAAAGGCGTTAACATGGATGAGTTCAAACACTATTTTGAGCCACAGAAAAGGCATCTCAATGGGTGTATTGAGTACTTTGTAGAGTACTTTGAAGGTGACTGGAGTTTAAACATATATGAATAAATACACGTTTTTTAATAAATAAATGCCGTGTTTGTTGGGGTCCCCCCTTGTATAAGACATGCTGCGTGACAAATGAGCACGATGATTGCATGTGTTCTAAGTGCTCTGAGTGAAGCCCTAGCTCTGTGGGCTGGGGCCACGGGGAAAACACTTCACAGAGGCCCTGGAGCTGGAATCCAACCTGGGAGGAAGGACAGGGCTTGGCTAGATGAAGTAGAAGGCATTCATTCAGAAGCCAGGACGGCTCAGGGGTTAAGCGCTTGCTTTGCAACCCTGGGGGCTGAGGATTGAATCCTGGCCCTGATCCATGCAGACCCATATGCTGAACTGGGGTGTGCTTCCCATGAGGGAGACCCCCAGCCCAGTTCCTGCCCTGTGTGGCCCCTGCCCACCTATATGGAATAAAATCATGTTGAAAACTGATGACGTACAACTATGGAGACTGCTCTGGGCCCTCCCCCTTCTCTCTGTCTCTCCCTGTTTGTCAAAAACAAAAAAATAAATGTTAAAAAAAAAAGTAGGCATTCATTCTTCCATTCACCTTGCACTAACCTATCCAGCAACTATTTTTTTTTTTAGATTTATTTTTATTATTTTTGACACAGAGAAAGAGAGAGAGAGAGAGAGAGAGAGATACAGAGTCAGAAACAGAGAGAAGGGGGAGGGCCCAGAGCAGTCTCCATAGTTGCACATCATTGGTTTTTCCACATAGTTTCATTCCACAGGTGGGTGAGGGGCTGCACAGGGCAGGAACTGGGCCAGGGTCTCACCCCAGTGAGAACTGAACTGGGGGCACTCCCTAGTTCAGCATATGGGTCCACACGGGCCAGGGCCGGGATTCGATCCTCGGTCCCTGGGGCTGCAAAGTGAGCACTTAACCCACTGAGCCATCCGGCTTCCCCGCCAGCAACTATTTGTGTAGCTCTTTAGTGTCAGTCACTCCAAGCAGTGGACAGAGCAGGGACACAGCCTTGGAGGTAGGAATATTCAGGAACAAAAGGTTGCCCTGGCTGACTGGGCTGGAGGACTGAGGAGCAAAAAGATGGATGGCAAAGCAGGTCAGGCAGGTGATAAAACAAGCAGAAAATATCTCAAGACCCTGCTCCACCACTGCCTAAGAATAACCACAAGCTTAGTAAGAATTTTGAATATTATCATAGATGTTTAAGAATTCAGCTCCTATTTCAAATTTGAAATGAGATGATGGGGTAGAGGGTGAAGGGAGTTGGAAGATGAGAGGAAGGTTGCAATTCTCCCTAAAAAGGGTTTCACTAAGCCTGAACTTCAATTTCCCCCATCCACAATGGCCCAGTACACGGCGGGGCACTCACGGAGTTCCAACGCAAGAAAGACACAGTTCCCAACGCAGTTAAAAACAACAGGGTCCACTACAAGGCAGTATGTGGTAGATGCTAGAATGTGGGCTACAGACAGAAGGGCAGAGGGGTTTAAAAGCAGCCTGGTATATATGGAGTGACCCAGACCTGGTACAAATCCCAGCTCCTTCATGAGAGATGCTGGGCAAGCCACTGAGCTCAATGGTCTTCTTTGCAAAATAAGGATAGCAGATGGCAGGATGGCTCAGCGGGTTGAGCACTCATCTTGCAACCCCAGGGTCTGAGGATCAAATCCCGGCCCCAGCCCATGTGGACCCATGTGCTGAGCTGGGCTGTGTCCCCAGTTCGGTTCTCGCTGAGGCCAGCTTCCCATGTGGGAGAACCTCAGCCAGGTTCCTGCCCTGTGCAGCCCGGCGCCCACCTGTGGGACAAAACTATACCAAAAAACTAGTGACGTACAGCTATGGAGACTGCTCTGGGCCCTTCCCTTCTCCCTGTCTCTCTCTGTCAAAAACAATATAAATAATCTTTTAAGAAAAAAGAAAAGTAAAGATAATGCTACCTGGCCAGCAGAATGGCAAGGACTGGGAAACAATGCAGATAGAAAATCTAGCATAGCGTGTGGCCCGTAGCAGGTAATCAATCAATGGCAGTGATGTTCACTATCTTGTTCTGATTGGGGTGGGTAGTCCCAGGTGGCACAGACCTGAGAGCATGGTTACACCTGAGTTATGAGTTAACTGGAGATCAGGTGAAATGCAGGACTGTGGCGTGGTTTCCAGAATTTGCCCGAAGGAGAGGCTTCCTCTACCAGATCATCCCCTTTGAAAAGGCTTCTGATGGGCGATGACCTCTCTGTGAACCCTGGTTTGATGCTTGGATGCTTCTTGCAACAGCACACAGCAAGCCCTGACTCAGCCACCTGATGTGGGTGGCTGGGACCCTTGTGACCACAGCCAACACCTAATCTCCAGGCCGCCTGCAGCCCTGTCTGCTCAAACCTGGGCTCCCGAAAAGCCAGACGCCATGGGCTTCTGGAGGGAGGCGTGCCTGGGGTTCCTGGGAAATGGTGCCCTTGGGAAGCCTCGCTCAAGATTTGCCCTCAGGGAAGCCGGGATGGGATGGCTCAGTGGGTTAGGCGCTCACTTTGCAGCACTGGGGACCGGGGATTGAATCCCGGCCCCGGCCCGTGCGGAACCATATGCTGAACTGGGAGCTCCCCCAGTTCAGTTCTCTCTCTGTCTCTGTATCTCTCTCTCTCTCTCTGTCAAAAATAAATAAATAAAATATATTAAAAAAAAACAACAACAAACAGATTTGCCCTTGGCTCACCGAAGCCCTTCCTTTCTTATCCTGTATATTTAAGATACTTTTTTTTATCCTTACTTCAAAAGCAAAGTAGGATTATTTTGGAAAACACAGATAATAGAGAAAAAGAAGAAAAGGAAAAAAAACAAGCAACCATTATTGCATCAACCCAGAGATAAGCATTCTTAATTCCTTGGTACTTCCCCCATTGACCTTTTTCTGCATATATATACACATACGCAATACTCGGATGTACATGTGGACATATACATGTAAAACCAGTATATATTATAAACATCTCTCCACATCAATTAACTCTATCTTCTATTTATCTGTGATCTCTATCACATTAAATAAATTAAAGATTTATTTTTATTGTTCGAGTAAAGGGAGAGAGAAAGAGAGAGAGAGAGAAGGGGAGGGACCAGAGACATTTCCATAGTTGTACATCATTAGTTTTCGACATGGTTTTCATTCCACACAGGTGGGGAGTGAGGCTGCGCAGGGCAGGAACTAGGCCGGGGGTCTCCTGCATGGGAAGCCCGCCCTGGAGGGAACTGAACTGGGAGGCACCCACACGGGAAGCACACCCCAGTTCAGCTTATGGGTCCACACAGGCCAGGGCTGGGATTCCATCCTTGGACCCTGGGGCTGCAAAGTGAGTGCTCAACCAACTGAGCCATCCCAGCTTTCCCCCTATTCAGTTTTTAATAGTATAGCAGTATTTCAGTAGATATCTTTAAGATTGATCTTTTCTCACACCTTTAATTATTTTGTCATTTCTGGCAGACATATTTCATGTCTTTCATTATTTCTTTGGGATAAATTCTAACAATAGTGTTGCAGGGTCCGAAAGGAAATGTATATTTAAGGACAATAGCCCTTACTAATTCATCCCCTAAATTCCAAAGGGATTGGGTCCCTTTCTCATAAGCTCACTAATTAATTAAAAAGAACATCTCTGGGAACCAAAGCAGAAGTGAGTGTTATAATTTCATGTGACTGTGTCCCTAGCATAGGGCAAGTGTTTCAAACAGCCATATTAAATTGGTATTCCCCTCTGGCTTCAAGAGCAACAATAACAACAACTATTATTACCATCTTCCTTACTCTTTTCCTGCTCTTAGAACCTCTTCAGCTGGGCTTATGAGGCAGGAATGGGTCGTTTGTGGGGAGCTCCATTGACTTCCCATGGAGCATAGCACAGACGTTCCAGTACATTCCCTGAGCAGGTGATGTGAGCTTTTTCTGAAACCTCAGAGCCCCTCGACTCTAGACAATAGGTCTTCTGTGTTGTTTGCCCAGTGACACCTGCAGGAGCCTGGTGTCCACTGTCATGGCCTTCTCTTGGCAGGCTCCTCTATTGAGCTTGGCTTCTGCTGACTAAAGGAAGGGAAGTTGACCTAGTTGAGAAGAGTAGCTTGAAAGAAAAGTCTTAGTGTTGCCATATGGCCCAAGGGCTCCGTGTGAACCTGTCAAAATAAATACAGGTGAATGAATCATCCCAAATGAAAACAAGTCCCAGCATTGAGCACAGTTCATGCCACACAGTATAGGCACTTTTCTGCAAGTGTTTGCTAAGTGAAAATGTGGATGGTAGACAAAGGACAGGGCTAATTATCTCTTGCCTTATCTTGCTATCAATGGCATGCCATGTACTCAGAGTCACATATTTTGTCTCCAGGAATTCTTTCATAAGGGAGATGGAGGATCATGCCTCCTATGTCAAGTTCAATACACACCTATTTTTCAACTCTTGGGCAGACAAAGCAAAATGCATGGGTCTAGCAAGTGCCATTGAACTTAGAGTAAACAAAAAGACTGACATGCCAGTTATAGATTGTGTCAGCACATAAAAGTATTTTCAGATATTCATGGCCTTTCAAAAGTCACTTTCTAAGCAGCTTTTCTTGGGAAGCTACAGAATGCATTTCATTGAAATAGGGGGAGTAAACCAAGACATGAGATCTGGGATCAGGGGTCCAACCCAGCCAAGAGGTTCAGGGACTTCTTAGATGATGACGACTGAAAGACCATAAAACTAGCAGCTCAGCAAGCTCACAGAACAGACTGTAGGAGGAGGGACAAGGGTCTCCAGGAGGGCTACATTCGCCCCTCCCCATAAATAAAATGGCACCCTCTGATTACATGATGGGGTTGACTTCACTGGGAGAAGTTTTATAGCTTTGGCGAATTTAGGGGATGAATTAATGTTCGGTACACACAACCACAAGGGAAAAATGAGACAATGGTTAACTGCAGAAGAACATATACCAGAAAGGAAATATAAACATGGTACGTTAGGTGGCTCATCTGCGAACAATATTTCCGTAGATGTTATCAGATGAACAGTTAATATTGGATTAAGAAAAATTTGATTGTGTTATAGGTGAGTGACTAGGGAAGGTGAAGTGTGTATATTGTGGGGGACATAGGAGGAGCAAAAGAAAGGTGGCATAAGGAACTGGGTCCTTATTCTCTATCACAGAAAGTCAAAAGATAAATGCCTAAGATTGAGAAATCAAGAACCCGTAGTAGAAGCATGTCATTTCAAGATAGAGAGGCAGGGGATGCCAGGATGGCTCAGCGGGCTGAGTACTCATCTTGCAGCCCTGGGGTCCAAGGATCAAATCCTGGCCTAAGCCCACTTGTGAAGTGAAACTGTATTGAGAACTAATGGCATGTAACTATGGAGACCTCTCTGGGCCCTTCTGTCTTTTTGTCAAAAACAATAAAAATAAATCTTTAAAAAAGATAAGGAGGCAAATTCCAAAGAAATAGGTAAAAGATGAGTGTTATGTCTTGAAAATTACGATCTTTTTGGGAAGTAACTTAAGGGTAGGAAGAAGTAGATAGGGACAGCCATTTTTCATTATAAAGACTGACTTCTAAAAACTACAAGCATATATTATTTCTAAAAATTAAATAATAAAAGTGTCGAAGGATGAGTAACTGAGGGAATTGATGTAGACTTCTTCTGGGAGCTTTTGAGAGCTAAGCCAGTGTTGTTTCTTTCAATCATGTTTCCTATAGTTGCCTCAGAGACAGTCACAGAGAGAAAAGGGGTCACAGAAGGTGAAGCTCTTCAACATTTCCATTGGTTTTATGTGTTGAAGTTCCTAGTGAAATTTTGTTTTAATTAAAGGGTAAATTGCCTTAACAACATTTTTTTTTTTTTCTTAAGTTTCAAAGCACAAATCTAGACTTAACTTTCTAGGGATTAGATTTCTTTTGATAACCCAGTGGGTCCACGTGCCAAGCCCATGGACTCCCTTACAAGGTGTAACGTGCTATCCTTCATGCAGAAGAAGGACTCTATTTCACAACTATGACCTTGAGCTTGTCTGTCCAGAAGGAAGAATGAATCTGTGATGTACTGTCTACGTCTTGTTGTTTATTGCCATCCGGGACCTAAGGGCTGTGTCTGTGGCGTGATTCCAGAAAGAGACTGAGCTAAAAATGGACGTGAGGTCCTGAACTCACATTCAAGCTCGGAGTCCCACTGCTCAAGGGGACCAAGCCACTGTGAGTGCAGTCCTGGGAGCTCACCAACACCATTCCTTTAGCAATAAAACCTTAGCCACATCGCGTCCATGTAACTTGCCAGGCACTGCTCTAAGCACTTCAGACGTATTGACTGCTTTAATCATCACAACCACACTAAAAGTACTGCCACTCCTCACAGTTTACAGATGAGGAAACTGAGGCACCAAACGATAAATAACTCTTATGACATGGCTAGCAAGTGACAGAGCTGGAATTTGAACCGAAGCAGCTAAGTCCAAAGCTCATGCTCTCAACAGCTTCTCTTTCCTTTCGCTCGATACACACACTCTCTAATACTCCTCTTCCTTAAAAACAAACCAGATGAATGAAAGAATAAAAAGGACATTGAGTACCTCATAGGAAGTCCCCATGAGGTGGTGTATGGGTGCATTTAATTAAACTGGAGTTTCTCAAATATCAGCCTCACTGGAAACCAAAGCTGGGCGAGAAACCCTTCATTGACAAAATGTCTGGCACGCACCAGCAAACCATCTGAAGTCATCAGCAGCAATCAGATACCCATGTTGTAATGGTTTGGAATTAAGAGTTTAAGGCTCACACCCAAGAGCTGACACCCAAAGAAACTGCTCCCTCAACTCAGAGTTGGGTGCTTGGACAAGGAGATCGAAGGCTGGGTTCTTCCTGGGGTGACCCCATGAAGCCAAATCATACTGCAGAAACCAGAGACTCTCCAATCCAGCCCCAGAACTTGAACTCGATGGACCCAGGCCCTGAGCGAGGGGTGGAGCACTGTGGATGGGTCCAGTGGCTGGTCCACAGGAAAGAGCCCCGAGCTGGGCGCTGCCTCCACGACCTCCTAGCACATTCTCCCCACCCCTGTCCCTCACTCCAGCCTCAGTGAAATCTCTCTGTAGTTCTCCAACATGTCAGGCTTTGCACCTAGCTCTGAGCCTTTACACTTGCCATTCCCTATGTCTAGAATGCTCTTCCTCAGCCTCCTCCTCACATGGGTTTCACCTCAATGCCACCCCTTCAGAGAAGCTTTCCTGGGCACCATAATTGAAAGTAGCCACATATTTCCCATGTTTGCTTCTTTCCCATATTCTATATTTGGGGGTGGGGAGGGCGGGGGATACTTCATAGCACTTGTCTCTAGCTGAATTTACTTATTTCTTTTATTTTACTTATTTATTTATTGCATACCTCTTCTTCTGCCATGAAAGCACGGACTTTGTCTTGCATGAATTTCATTATCCCAGAGCCTAGAACTGTGCTGATATGCAGTAGAAATCCAATGACAATTTCTTTTTGTTGTTGTTGTTGTTGTTTTTGTTTCTCACTTATCTTTATTTATTTTTTAAATTTTTTCATTGTTAAATTTATTGGGGTGACTTTGATTGATATCAATTACATTGTTTCCAGGTGTACAATTCTACATCATGTTGTCTATACATCACATTATGTGCTCACCACCCAGAATCAGCTCTCTTTCCATCACCGTATGTTTGATTCCCCCTCCCTACGCCCCACCATCTCTCCCCCGCACCTCCCCCCTTACCCTCAGGTAACCACTAATCTATTGACTACAATGACAATTTCTTGAATGAATGAATGAATGAGTGAATAAATGGTATCTGCAAACTAGATAGGTAGAAATGTTTGGTTTTGAACTTGTGTGTCCAAGGAACAAAGACTTTCTAACTGGAGAATTATTCTTCTCACCAGCCCCCCTTCTTCTCTACCCAGCGTTGAAGACTTGATTCCACGCTCAGGAAGAGAGCATGATGCCTTCCTATTGAAAACCCTATGACTTCCCTGGGGGATTAAGGCCAAGATATGTTAAGGCAGAGGGAGGTCTGAGCCCTTTTGTTGGGAATCACCTGGGAGGGGTCAGTGGGGGGAAGGCCATTCTTCGTGGATGCCTCCCTCATCTAATACCATGCCCACGTGATGGCATGACCTCCTGGCCTATGTCATTGATCCAGGGGTGCCCAGTAAGTCCTTTCCTGCCTCCTCTGTCTGTCCTCAGAGGTCTCTGGCTAAGGACACCTCTCAGCTGATCAGCAGGGCCAGGCACCTCTTGAACCAGGGACTGAAACTTACCTCTGCAGATGTTCCTATCCTTTTTTCTTGTTCTGATTCCAGCAAGGAGAAGACCCATCTCTGACATTCCTGCCTTGCCCGGATTATGGGAACCCCAATACTAGAGAAGTCAAACCCAGCTTCCTGGGGCTTCCAATTCAAGCCTTTCCCCTCCTTCCCCTCATGCCCCACCCCAATGTGGTGCAACTCCATCCCAATGGGTCACCAGACTGGTGGAACCTGAACAGCTGGAGGCCAAAAGAAGCACTTGATAAGAAGGTGGGGAGGTGAGCAAATGGAAGGGGCGTGGGGGGTTCAGGAGGGGCCCTGGGGAGGGTGGGAAGAGACAGGAGAGGAACGGGGCTATTTATTTTCAAATGGAGCTGGATTTTGTATTTCAACCTCAGTGTTTTTTATCCTAATGAAATCTTATGAGGTCGATGTGAACAGGGCCCTGTATGCATTGTTATGCTATTTGGTTTTGATAAAAAGTGGCATTGTACAAGATGTTCCTTGGCCACATAGAACCTCACTGCATAGCTAATGGTGGCACAAAGCCACACCACAAATTGTGCAATGAAGTGGGAGGAAAAACAGAGCTCCTTCGCAGGGATTAAGGCTGCTATTTCCATTTGAACTTTAAGAAAGAGATGGAAGAAATAGGAATGATCACAAGAAAGAAAAAGAAAAAGGGAGGGGAACAAAGGCATGAAAGGATCGAAAGTATGAATATGGAAGGAATAAAAGAATGAAGGCAAAAGGAAGAGAATGACAGCATTTCATGGAGGGAAGAGACTCTTTGTAAAATAGGAGAGAGCTAATATTTTCTGAAAGAGAAGAAGTCCCCCGCACACCCCCAATGGCCTTTTTTTTCTGCTACTTTTTATCCCACCTCTCTTTGTTCCAAAGCCTTAGTGTATCTGTAAGCATATTCTTTTCTCTCCTTTCCACTGAAGACCAGGAGTCAAAATACCTGAGGTGCCTGTCTCAGTTGTATAGGTTTACAATAATCTAGCAATGCTCTTTCATTAGCTCCAAGGCCCAGACTTTTTTCCCTTTCCTTAATCTAAACCTAGAACTCCGGTTATTCGTTTGTCAGTGGCCTCAATGAGATGTGAGGAGAGGAGAAAGCCATTTGTTCTTCATCACTTTCTTTTCATTATTCCTCCTTAGAATCAATAAGCTAGGACCTACCTGAGGCTTTTTGAGATCTGTTAAGAGTCACAGTGGTATAGTGGGAGGGGCATGACTTTTGGAGTCAGAATAGTGTTGAGTACTGAATAGTGTTGAGAAACTTAAAAACACCTAGCACATTTTAGGTGTTCGAGAACTCTTGGTTCCCTTATTGACAATCATCTTGCTAGAAAATTGTGGGTTGTTGTCTTGTAAAAAAACACACCCAAAAAAACCCAAACAAACAACAAATTGATTTCTTAATCTCTACCACCTAACCTTATGCTTGAGCAATGAACTTGTAGACAGTAAACTATCTAACCCCATTTCCAAGAAAAACACCAGAGTCCTGGAATTAGAACCAATTGCTTCTACCTTCTGATGTCTCTATGTGTCTATGACCTAATTTAGAAAGAAGGCAATCCACCTGGGGTTGAATCCCTGGAGAACCCTGAGAACCATGCCCAGATCCATCAACGCAACAGAGCAATGACCTGTCAGTATGAATGGTTGCAGTTGAGTTGGGACAAAGTAAGTTCCTCTTCTGTTGTCACCAACAATTGTGCATTATCTGATGCCCTCCCTTACTGAGAAGACAAGCATTTGCTAAAAAAGAACCTGTCTAGGACTTCTTGCTCCTTCTCTCATTGGGTCCACCACATTCTACTCTTCACTCCTACCACTGTGGCTTGGATGCAGTTTCCGGAGTATATAGGGCTATTGCACACACACATACTCAGGCCTCCATGCACGCTGTTTCTCCTGCATGCCATTCCCTTTATCACCTCTATCTATTGAATACCTACTCATCTTCCATGACTCAAGTTCATCCTCATCTCCTCTGTGCAGCCTTTTCGGACTCCTTCCTGGAAGAATCCACCACACTTTTCTTTGGACCTCGAATGTACTCTGGACAGACTTTTCTTATAGCCCTTGTGGTTCCTTCCCTCACCTGAAAGCTTTTTGAGCTTAATGGAAATTTCTGATTTATTTCTGTATCCCTGATACCTAGCACTGTGCCTGGCACATAGGAATGATTAAAAATTGATTGTTGAATGATTAAATGAATGAATGAATGAAGTGAATAATAAGGGGAAAGAACCATTCAGAAAATCTATTGGGATATCTAAAAAAGCAAGAGGTCAGTTTTAGCATTCTGAGCTAGTTTACCTGTGTTATCATTGTAAGTTTATTTCAGCTCTCTTCTAATGAATAGCTAGCATCTTCACCAGGCAATAGTACTGGGCAGATGACACTATGAATACACAGGTGTAAGACCAGATATACTTTCTGAATAAATGGAACAAGAATATGAATTTTTAAGATTAAATGGAAATCTATTATATTAATAGGGAGAAAGAGAGGAAAGAAGGGAAAAAGGGAAAATTAGAAGAGATGAAAGAAGATCAAATCACTAGGCCAGAAACTATATTAAGAGCTTTCACACACATGACTTTATTTGATCTTCACAAAGAACCTATGGAGGGGGTTATTATTATTCTATTTGACACATAAAAAAATTCTGGCCCAGATACATTTTAAAGCTGGTAGAGATTGAAAGTTGACCAAAACATGTCTGTCTCCCCATTCCAGAGGTGGTAGAATTCCAGAAGTTGGAGTGTGAAACGTTTAGCAGATCATCTAGTCTCACTCCTTGAATTTACAGATGGTGAAACTAAAACTCAGAGACATCGGAGTCTTGGCCCATGTCACCCAGCAGTTGGTGGCAGATGTAGAATTCAACCTTAGGTCCCAAGACCTCAACCTCATGGGGCTATAGGATACCGGTTTATGAACAGCTGAACAAGGTCCCAGCCCCTCCCACTATGGTCTCTGGGTCAGGTTTACGTGCCTGGAGTGACACATATCAAAATTTATAGAAAAAAAAGAAGTAAAAATTTCAGAAATCAAGTAACCTTAGGCTAATGTGGGGACAAAAGAGAGAGAGAGAGACAGAGAGACAGAGAAAGAGAAGATTGCCTATTTGACTGGCAAGAATTCTTTTTATGCTCTTAAGTAAATATTTATTTATTTTGAAAATATTTATTTATTGTTTTTGACACAGAGAGAGAGAGAGATACAGTCAGAGACAGAGAAAAGGGGGAGGGCCCAGAACAGTCTTCATACTTGCACATCATTGGTCTTTCCATATACAGTAGTTTCATTCCACAGGTGGGCATGAGGCTGCACAGGGCAGGAACTGGGCCAGGGTCTCGCCCTGGTGAGAACTGAACTGGGGGCACTCCCCAGTTCAGCATATGGGTCCACATGGGCAGGGGCCAGGATTCGATCCTTGGTCCCTGGGGTTGCAAAGTGAGCGCTTAACCCACTGAACCATCCCAGCTTCCCCAGTACATATTTATTTATGCACAGCCAGAAGACAGTGAAGATTACATTGCCACTATAATTTATTACCTTTCTCTATTTTTTCACTTGAGTGAAAAGTGTTGGTTTTTTTTTTAAAGATTTATTCCATTGCTTTTTGACAGAGAGAGACAGAAAGAAGGGGGAGGGCCCAGAGCAGTCTCCATAGTTGTACGTCATCAGTTTTCAACATGGTTTCAGTCCACACAGGTGGGCAGGGGCTGTGCAGGGCAGGAGCTGGACTGGGAGCTTCCTTTATGGAAGGCATGCCCCCATGAACTGGGGGCCTCCCACATGGGAAACTTGCCCTGGCAAGAACTGAACTGGGGGCCACACACCAGTTCAGCATATAGGACTGTACTGGCTGAAGCTGGGACTCCATCCTCACACCCTGGGGCTGCAAAGCAAGCTCTCAACCCGCTGAGCCATCCCAGCATCCCCTGTTTGGTCTTTTAATGCTGCATTAGAAGATTACATAATTATTGCAATGAATTTAATATTTCCTGTGTCATCTTCCAGTAAGTGATCAATATCAAAACTTAGGCATTCATGAGGAAATTTTCAATTTTTTTCAGCCAGCATTCTGCAGAATTCTACTTGGATGAGCTGACTTGAAAAGTAGAGCGAATGCACAGCTAGACTAACTCTCCCCTAGTGCCTGATAGAAATTATTTACTTTACTTTGATAATTTACTTTAATTATGCTAGGAATCCCTGAACTATGATTCTTATGTCAGTTTCATTGAGATATAATTTAAATACAGTCGAAGTCACACTTTGTAGACTTATAAGATGGAGAGTTTTGACATATTATACGAGGGCTGTCTGGAAAAAATCCAGCCATTGTCAATATAACGAGAACAGTTACATGGCTGGATACTTTCTGGACAGCCCTTTTATCAATAATCACACCACAAATAAAGTATCAAATATTTCCATTACTTCAGAACATGTGTTTATACCTTTTTGTAGTCAATCCTGTCCCTCTACCCCAGGCACCCCACTAATCTATTTTATGTCTTTTTTCCAAAACGTCACATTCAGTATGTAGCCTTTTGTTTTGGCTTCTTTTGTTTAGCAGGATGCTAGTGAGACTCATCCATATTGTGAATTACTTACTTGTCTTATCTCCCCTTATGACTGAGGAAACTAAATCCCAGGCTGGTTAAGTGACTCATTCAAGCTTGTAAGTGGTGGAGCCAGAACTCACACCCAGCCCTCCTGATTCCAGTGCCTGTGTCCTTATTCAGTGCCCCACACTTCTGCACTTGGGGGTTAGGGCGTCTGGAACATGTCAACACACTAAGTGGTCTTGGCTCAATGCTTCACTTGTGTGGGTTTACTCTCACTGTACAACCATAATGCTACTTGTGCATTGGGAGCCCCCATCCCCACCCCAGATGTTGTACAAAGAACACGAGCTTCTTTTGGTTTTCATTTTCAGGTTTGACCAGAACATGTTTGAGCATAAAGCTACAGCAGAACAATGTTGTCGCGATGGCAAGAATAACCAACTGTTCACGTGCTCCCTAGCAAGGTGTCTTTGCTCCCTGTCTTCCGAATCTCTGAATCCTGGTCCTTAGCTCTGGCAGCCACACAGTTGGAGTTGAATGAGTATTTATTGAATGGTGAGTTATTCCTGCTCAGTCACTGACTAGGTCAGTCATTTTCAAGCCGAGTGACCTTGAAGACGTAACTTAGCTTCTTGAAGCCCCAATCTGTTTGCCCATATGATGAGGCTCAAAGACTGTGTTGAGTATTAAGTAAACTCATGCATATAAAGTACAGTGCCAAAAATTTAGCAATATCTTCTTATTTTTCTTCTGTCCCAATTATCAGTAGAATTGAATTAAAGCTCAGGCGTGGTCATGTCTTAAAAAGTATAAAGAACTAGGAAAATGTAAGATTTAATAAATTTATTGACCACCTATTATGTGCTAGGCCATGGAACAGCTGGGGTTGTAGCAGTAAATAGTCTCATCCTAACAAGAGAGAAGATATGCTGCTATCTTGAGTTACTCTTGCCCAAAAAGCATATTAATTTTGGCAAACATGTATCAATAATTAGAGTAATAATTACTAACATTTATCAAGTCCTTTCTGGGTGTCAGCTGTGGTGTTAAGGACTTGTTACGTACATGGTACTTTATTTAATCCTCACAATAATCATCTGAGGCTTCAGAATTCCAGTTTTCCAAGGGAGGAAAAAGAAGCTCAGAGAGCATTGAGTGACAGTGCAGGTAAATGACTTAGCTGGGATTTAGAACCAAAGCCTAAGCTTTAAATTGCTGTATTCAATTTTTTAATACTCCCATAGTCACTAGAAATGGAGCAGCAAGAGCTGCCAAAAGAGCTGCCATGATGCACAACTCCCAGGACATGCTGTCGTCCCGCCATCTGTATGAGTCACACCCCTGGTATGGTGCAGGGCATGGCACACACAGCCTATGGGACAGCCCTGGCTGCCAGGAGGAAGGCAAGGGCTAGCCTTAGAAAAACAGTTGTCACAAAGGACGTTCTTGACACACAGTAGGTTTTTAATGAATAGTTGTACAAGTTGTATGAACGAGCTTGGCTTTCTTTTGGTTTAAGCGCTCATCCAAGAGTTTACAGTCAGAAATGAAGGCATCTATGCTAGAGAGTTAGAACAACCTGCAATCACTGTAAGAGTTGAGGTCACTAATGTAACCTGAGGTCATCAGCCTATCATTCCTGCCCGATGCAGAGCGCATGCTCTTGAGTTTGGGAAGACAAAGAGGAAGGTACAAAATCACATGACTTAGTCACAGAAGCCTTCATGGAAGAAGTGTGCATCTCAGAAATGTATGAAGGTGGAGAAAGTGAGGTACCGATGAAGCCAGAGAGAGACTTTCCACACAGAAACTGCTGCATGAGCGTCTGGTCACATAGCCACAACAGCAAGTAATGTGACAATTTTGACCTGGCATTTAAAACAAGGAGAAACCTCCAGTGTTCCTTTTGAACGAGAACTTTTTTTTAAGAGAAAGAATAGAAAAGAATTATATACTATTCTTCACATGACCTCCTCATTCCACTCTACACACATAAACTAAACCTCATGTATATTCATTTTGTTCCCAAACCTTCCCAGAAAGGCCTCCCTAGTTTCGCAGTAAACTTTTCAGTGTCCTAAACTAAAAGCAATATCTGGAAATTCTATTATTAAGTGGTGAGGTCCACACAACTTAATAAGCATTTATGTGCTAACAACTTAGTAATTGTTAGAGAAAATAATACACATACACTGAAAGAAAAGAACAACCACAAAGTTTCACTCGTAAATAACCACAGTCACTTACTAATGAGAGGTACGTGCCTTTTAGTCACAAAACAACTTCTGAAACTTTGGAATCAGACTGGGCACCAGCCCCCTAACTCCCTACTCCACAATAGTTGTCATGAGGAGTGTTGTACAATTGGAAGTCTTGCATGTGGAGGGGAAACCACAGACATGAGGGAAAGCTGTCTTCCTAACATTCAGAGGAAGTTGGCTGCAGGCATTGGCTCAGCACCTCCATCTTCACACTTGACCTTTTTCTTTTGTTTGCAAGATGGCTGCTACAGTCCCCAAGAGCAAGTGAACAAAGCCAGGAAAGACGGAGGGAAAGGTAATGCCAACTTCCTTTGATCCTTCCTAACAAGGAAGCAAAGCTATTTCAGAGATGCCCTGAGCTCCAAAAGATGTCCCCCAGCAGATCTCAGGGACAAGAAACTGTGTTCTATGCCTATCACTGGCTACAAGGAAGGCTGAGAAAGTCAGTATTTGGCTGAGGACAAAGTACAAGTCAGGGTTCAGTAACAAGGAAGATGGGATGCCTACTGGGTGAAACAAGAGTATCTATGATTGAGCCACATTTACTCATCTAAAGATCTGCAGGACAACAATTAATTCCTTCTCTCAATGGCTTCAGGTTTAACCTGGAGACAAACAGAACTTTCTTCCAAATTTTGACTATTATACAAGGAGATCCCCAGGTACTTTATTACTGTAGGAAGGTATTTAATTTGCCTGAGGGTCAGGGAGAGTTCTAGGAAGGAGACAACCACACTGTCAAAGAAAGGCATCCAGGAAGAGGAACAGCATACTGGTCCAGAGATGTGAAGAAAAAGTGGTAGGTGATTTGAATCACAGCCAATCCAGTGTCTAGAGCCCAGAATGAATGGCCAGAGGATGTGGCTGGAAGGAAATGATGCGGAACAGGCTGTGGCGTCGATTAGGGGTCTGCCTGCCCACCAGCTTTGGGAATGGTGTAAAAAGGGCAACGAACATCTTTCTATTCTTTTTTCCTTTGGCCCCACATGACTTACTTTGGGGAAATGCTTTTGTCGTAGTCTACAGATATACCAATGACATGGCCCAACCTTCCATTTTCTTCATGTGGACCCTTGACAGGGATTGATATGGGTGCTGAATGAGAGATTCCATCCTAAGGAAGACAGAAATCTGAAGCTGCTTGGAGCCATAAGTTCCTCCTTCAGAGAGAACTTGTCTAAAGAATGGAGGGGAAGGGGGGGAGGTGGGGAGTCAGAGTAGGGCCGGAGTGGGGGTAAAAGTAGGAGGGAGAGAAAGGCTGGTGAAATAATTCTAACATCCTAGACCCAACTGACGTAAAGCCATCCAGGAGTTAGTTATGTAACAACATTTCTGTTCGATTTCAGCTCGTTTTTATTTAGTTTGAGTTAGGGTCCTATCTCTTGCAGTTGGAAGGGTCTTGAGAGAGAGACTACAACCTGGACGCAGAAAGACCCATCAGGAGGCTCTCACACCATTGTCTTCTCATTCCTGCCTCCAGGCGGGGCCTCCGCAGGCTTCAGGACACCAGGTCTTGGCTGCTGGGGAGAGAAGCTTTCTTCCCCGGCGATTTCCATGGCCCCCACCTCAGTCTGCATATGTGCAGTCTGAGAGAGGCATGGATTCCCACTGGCTGGCTGGATGGCACCCACTTCCTGTCCTGCGAACATCAGCCTTCACGGGCTGTTATCTGACTCCACTATCAGCCAGTGGCATCCAGGAACACATCAGACTTCTAGGAAAAACGATGTTCTGCAAAAGCAAACGCATGCGCCTAGAGCTGCCGGTAATTCTAGCAGCCCTGTGCACAATGGGGCCCTGGACATTTCTCATGGCCTCTGGCATTCAGGAGCCTGGCAAGAGCTCCAGCAGTTAAGATAACCAGCCCATTGACAGGCATTTCGGAGCTGGTAACTCAAATCTCCTGAAGCCATAAGGCTGACTGAGGCAGGGTGTATCATGGCTTCCAAGGAATTTCAGTGCTTTCTAACTTCTAAAACCGGCCACTTATTTTAAACAGGCATGATGGCGGTGGTTGCTAACATATAATGAGTGCCAAAAAGCATGCTAAGTGCTGTAGAGGTCATCATCTCCTTCTGCAAGACTGGCACATTTTTGACATTGAACTTGTCACTGTTATTACTATCTGTAGTACCATAGGAACCATCAGCTTCAATACAATCTTTTAATGGATAGGGAAATTGACACGCAAAACAGTGTATATTTTGCCTAAAATCATACAGCAATCAATGACAGCAAAATCTAGAACTTAAATTTCATCTAAATTAAGGTCCATACCCAGGGGCAACAAACATTATAGGGTATCTGCAAATTATTTAACCTAGAATACACATGTCTCACACAGAGAAAAATTTTAAATTCTAATGAAAAGCATAAAACTGATGTGAATAAGTAGAGATTGGAGATATTCTATGTTCTTGACATGGTAATCTCATATTATAATGGTAATAATTATTTCTAGATTAATCTATAAATTGAATGTGATCAGATCCCAGTTGGATTTTCTGAGGAACTTGAAAAATGGATTCTAAGATGTCTTTGGGGGAGGAAAGAGCTAAGAGTAGCTAAGTCAATTTTAGAACAGAAGAAAATTGCCTTACCAGTCATTGAGATGCATTACATGGTGATAGTAATAAAACATAGTTTGGTATTGGTGCAAGAATAGACAAATAGATTCACGAAACATCATAGAGAGGCGAGAGTCAGACCCACACATTTTTGGATCTTAATGGCAGAGGGGGCATTGCAATTCTCTAAGGAAAGGCCAGATTGTTTAGTAGATGGAAGAGAGGAAACTGCCTCAATATTTGCAGAAAAAGAAAACAGGATCTCTACCTAAGGAGGTTCCAGATAAATTAAAGTTCTAAATATGAAAGGTAAAATATCAAATATTAGGTGGAAATAAGTAAAACATCCTTGTAATCTAGGGGTCAACAAGGATGTCCTGAATGAAAATAAAGATTTCTTTTCAACGAAGGCCATTATGGGCAAAGTTATTTGAGAGATGGCAGGAAAGGTAAGATTTTTATACTATCTAAAATTGAAAGGCACTTATCTGTAACATATATGATATCCTGCCACTCAGGCAGAAGAGAAGAGCAATCCTACAAGAAAATGAAAGAAGTACCATATGGGTAATGTCAGAAGAAGAAACCTTAAAAATTAACAGATAATTGAAGAAATGCTCAAAGTCATTAATAGTCAATAAATGTAAGTTCAAGCAATAAAAAAAAAAAAATACCTTCAAACCTATTAGATTAAAAAATTAGGTTGGTTATAGGGGATAAAGAAACCCACACACATTGATCTACACTGATGAGAGTGTATCTGGATTATTTAATCTGGGCTATTTAATGAAATTAAGAATATGCTCTCCTATGGCCCAATGATTCCACTCCTGGGCATAAATCCCAAAGAAATTCTTACTGAGCTCTAAAAGGGATATTATTGTTTGTAATTACTTGCTCTCCTTTTTCAATGAAAGAACTATACGCCTCCAACTGTCTCTGTATGACTGTCAGCGCCTGCCTTTAGCAGATTTGTGCTTTTCTGTCCAAGTTGGGCTCAGCTGCAGGACTGGATTTGGTTAATGACACAGAAGTGGAAGTGATGTCTGCCAATTCCAGGATAGCTTCCAATGCTGCTATGTGTCTCCTTCAGCTCGCTTGCTCTTTTTTCCTTTGCGAGGAGTAGGGCTTGTCCCAAATAAAGGCTGTTCCTTCAGCTTGGATCCTAAAAGGAAGACACATGGAACAGAATTTCTTTTGAAGTGCCTGTTGCCATCAGCCACAACATGTGGCATAAATAAGAAAAGGAACCTTTGTGGTGACAAGGCAGGGAAGTATTGCTTTGCTTTTATTATAGCAGCAAAACTGACCAATGCAGGACTATCTGAACTAATTGTTCATGGCAGTGCTATGCACGGTGGCTGATAGTAGGGGACAGCCCCAGTGTCCATCACTGATCAAACATGGTGTGCACTGTGGGGTATTAAACAGTCACAACATGCAGAAAGTCACATGTTCCCATGAAGACGTGGATGAAACTTAAAAACACAGTGTTCAGTGAACTTATTGTGAAACAGAATCAGATATACAAACAATTAACGTAAAAAAACATGAACTACAAGATTTATTTTGTAATAACACATATCTATAAAAAGATTAGGACATTGGCTATCGTGGGGTATCCAATCTTTTGGCTTTTCTGGGATGCATAGGAAGAAGAAGAATTGTCTTGGACCACACATAAAATACATTAACACTAATGATAGCTGATGAGTTTAAAAAATTACAAAAAAATCTCATAATGTTTTAAGAAAGTTTATGAATTTATATTGGACCATACTCAAAGCCATCCTGGGTCACATGTGGCCTGTGAGCTGCAGGTTGGACAAGCTTGGTCTATGAGATGAAAAAAGAATATGAGTGGGATATGGAGATAAATCGAAATTTTTAATGTCTGATCAAATTACTTCAAAGAGTAATTTGAAAAAAAGAAGCAAAGGAAAGAGATCCACAGCTCCTGACAACTTGTTGAGTGATTATTCTTCCTTAACCCATTGCCTCTTGTATTATTTATACTCCCAGATTAATAATAATGACTTAAATCATAAATTGCTTCATATGTTTGAACTACAATCTTTCCTATGACACACAAAAGAATTCTATTATCTGCAAAATTCTATAATATAAGGAAAGCAGAAGCCTCATTTTTATTTAATAAACTTTTAAATGGGGCTAAGGTACCTACTGGTTTTGCTGGTGAGAGATTAATATTGGCTCACTCTCATATATAAGAGCATGTCTTCAGTGCTAGCCACTCTTCTGAGCATTTTATAGGTATTAACACATTTAAATTTCACAACAACATCAATGGTAGAACCTATTATTCCCATTTTAGAGCTGAGGAAACTCAGGCATGCGAACAGTGGGTCTAGGATTCTGACTCCAGAGTTAGGGTGACTGCATATTTTAAAGCTCACATTGGGACAGTTTTGAGAGTAAAAATGGGTGCTTCTAATAATTAATCTGAACGTCATCCATACACTAAAGTATCATGGGAATACCAGCGTACATACTATGCTGCCAGTCGAGGCTTGTGGGTGCTGCTAGGCT
>PVKE010002239.1:21528-85763 GCA_004027555.1 Craseonycteris thonglongyai
AAAAAAAAAAAAAAAAAAAAAAAAAAAAAAAGATAAAGAAGATGATGACTTGGGAGATGTGAGCTCTCTCCCCTGATCTGGGGCTAAATTGGCTGGTTAATGGGAATTTCTTTAACACAGTCTATTACGTTAGAAAATAAAGTTATTTCTATTTCTTTCCTACCCAAGCACCTCAGGAAAATTAAAAGTTATACCATAATAGCTACATTAAACTGATGCCTACAAAGTGGCAACATTCACTCACTGCCTTATATCCATGATTTCATTCATTCCTCGCAATAACCCTATGAAGCAAGTATTATGATACCATTATTAAACCTATTTTACAGATGAGGAAACTGAGGCTAAACGACGTCCACCTGCTTTCTGAAAGTTACACATTTTATGATCAACACAGGTCTACCTGCCTTAGAGCCCAGGTTCTAGGCTACATATTGGCGCCTTTCGTGAATTTAGTTTAGCCGTTCTCCCACATGGCAGCGAATGCTGTCTGGTAGACAGGTGGGGTCCACGTTCCTTACTCTTACCCATCTGTAGACAGGAAGCAGGGATGGTTCCCAAGATTAGTGTCACTTCCCCTCAGTTTTAGGGAAATCTACACAAAAGAAATATTTGTTGATTAGAATGCAAATAAATAGCAAGAGAACCTTTTGGACATTGTAGTTTTGGTGCAGAAAGAATTGGGGCTGAATAAGGTTATAAGAAAAGGCGGTCTACTCTCAGGAGGGAAGAAAAGAAAGTGCCATGGTACAGAGAAATTGAGTCAACATCGCTGACATAACATCAATGCCCCATGCTGGTGAGAAAGCTCTCAACTGCCACAGCTCTTGTAGCTGTCGACTGCAGCAGCCTGGGCCCCCTGAGGCGTGCTTATCAAATCACTGAAATGCAGAACAACTTGTTGGCAGATCCAAGCGATCTCACATAACTGCAATCCGACTCCAGAAACTCCTCAACAGTCTTTATCAACCTGCTTTAGTTTTTGAACATGGATAAAAATGAAAAGGCTTGGTGTTTGTGTTTCAGGCCCCTTAAGGGATAACTTCTCTTGTGCCAGGCAGTGATGTTCTCTCTCTCCCTCATCCCGGCTGCGTCTAGGATAATGCAAAGGGACCTGGTGTTTCCTCACCTGTACCTGACATAGAGCAGAATCACAAAATCATGCTTATTCCTGTACGATTTACCACCGAGGTAGACCTCTGATTCTCAACTATTTAAAAAAAGATTTATTTTTATTGTTTTTAACAGAGACAGAGAGAAGGGGGAGGGCCCAGAGCAGTCTCCACAGCTGTCGGTCATCAGTCTTCGACAAGGTCTCCTTCCACACAGGTGGGCGGGGGCTGCACAGGGCAGGAACTGGGCTCAGGGCCTCCTGTAGGGGAGGCACGCCCCCTCAAGCCAGGGGCTGAACCTGGGGGCAAGAACCGAACTGGGGGCCTCCTGCATGGGAGGTACACATCAGTTCAGCACATGGGTCCTCACGGGTGGGGCCGGGATTTGATCCCTGGTTCCATGGGGCTGCAAAGCCAGCGCTCAACCCTCCAAGCCGTCCTGGCCTCCCTGACTTTCAACTTTTCATTTACATCATTATTTTATTTTTTAACTTAAATTCAAGTCTTAAAATCAGACTTTTAGAGAACACTGGTAGATTCTAGTTCTGTCCCCATCATCAACTGTAAATGAGTGATTTCACCTCTTTGGAACTTTGTTTCCTCATCTTGCTTCAACAAGAGAAGAAAAAAGAGGATTTTTTTAAGACAAAAAAAATTTTTCAGAGAAAACCACTTTGAGAACCCTTTAGTTGCTTTGGGGTAAATAATATTAGCTTCTTAATTGCAATTTTTGGCACAGTGCCTCAACTAACCTAACTAAATTGAATAAATAGCTCAATGATGTGGTAAGGTGGGGGTAAAGTCTTGGTGGCTAGAAAAACTATTTGACAGTTGCCAAAAAAAACACACAGACTTATAAAGGCAGTACTGACCCTAAGCCTTATAGGTAGAACAAAATTATTATTCCTTTTCATGCAGCTTAACTTTCATAACACTTTTCAATGTCAGGAGATTAGCTTGGCAAATGTCCAAGAAAACAGAACAGAGGTAGCTTTTAAAGTATTAGAATTCCCAAAAGATAGGACAAAGAAAGGGTTAGGTCCCAGGGCCAAAAATATCCCAGCAAAAATACTGTATCCCTGATGCACTGACCCCAAAGACAAAAGAGTTTCCTCTCTCTGAAGCACCTTCGTGCTGTCTTTATGAAAAAGAGATCATTGGAAAGCATGCTTTATTCTAATTTGGGATTCAATTGGTTAGGACCTTAACTGATTGGAGAAACTTCCCTCAAGCAAGGCACAAGCATCCTATCTCCTATCTTCTTCTTCATTTGAATATTAGTATAGGCCAGGGTAAGAGGACTTGGGGAAAAAATCAAGTCTTAGATTCTAAGGATATAGCAAGATGATATTTTAAAATATATTGTGATTTCATATTTGTACTCCCTCAAGCAGGAGTTATCCGTTGTCTAAAGAGGATTGGGCAAAAATGGAAGAAACTGCAACAGCTTATATTTATTGGGTCTTTCCTAAGTGCCTAGCATTGTTTTGATCACTTTGCTGTCTCATTTAATCCAGCAATTTTATGAGAAGAGCACTATTATTATCTCCATTTTACTGATGAGAAAACTGAGGCACAGTTTGAATAATTTAGCCAAGGTTAAAGAGCTAAGAAAGGTGGAACCCTGAGATTCAATGTTCAGCTTTGGCCTTTCAAACTAGGATCATCTCAAAGAAAATGGTTATGAAAACAAAAGCTATTGATTTGCTAATGTTTGGCTTAAGAAAAAAACAACAACTCTTGAATTATAACATTCATAGATAGCAATTGTGCACAAATCAACTGTGCAGATCAATGAAGTTTCACAAAGTGAACAGCCTCATGTAATCAGTACCCAGATTAAGAAACAATATCAACAGCTCCCAGAAATCCTCTTTAAGTTCCCTTCCAATTTCTACCACGCTGCAAGACTATTTTGACTTTTAAAAACAATTGATTTATTTTTGTGTGTTTTTGAACTTTTTATAATTGGAATCGTACCTTATGTACTTTTTTTGTGTGTTTGGCTTCTTTCATTCTATTTTTTACTATGAGATCCATACATGCTATAGTGTTGTCTCAGTGATGTATGGTATTTTATATTCATATACCAAAATGTATTTGTTCAGTTTGCTGTTGATTGACATTTGGGGTTGTTTTCCAGTCCATTTCTCTTTCCATATTTCTTCTTCCAAAAAAACTTCTTTGGTCTTCTATTGTTGACATGTTTATGGAAAGCTTGATCAGTTCTCTTTGTCTCTGTTTCTCTGTGTTTCTCTCTCTCTCTTTTTCAGAAGTAGGTATGGAACTTAAAAGAAAAGAATCAGTAGTAGAACAAAACTCAGATTCAGTATCTATAAAAGGAGAAAGTAAATTCTTTTCAGTGGTTCTTAGCTTGGGTAATCTGAGTTCTTAGGATTCCACAAAATTCAAAATAAAATAGTGAACATTGAGCTTTTGTGACGCTACCTAATGGAAATTACATTAAAACAATACCAGTTAATGAGAATGTCACTTTTATTTGGGAATCAGGAAGGTACAAGTAATAAAAACCTCTTTTAACTTGCTAAAGCAAAGAAGTTAATTTATTGGTTCCCATGACTAAATAGTACAAAGACAGACTGTCTTCAGACCTATCAAACTCTACGTGCTCACATGAAATTCTCAGGGCCTCATCCCAGGGTGACCAACCGTTCTGGTTTATCCAGGACACTGAAGTTTCTTCATCTTGGGAAATCCCTCAGTCTTGGGAAAACTGAGATATTTGGTCATCATTCCTCTCTCTTCACTGGTCTATGTTAATTGTTGCTTTTACTCTCAGGCTCTTTTCACGTGGTAGCAAAGACGACCATTGGCCACTCTCAACTGGCATGATCCTTACAACTAATAACCACAGAAAAGAAAGAGTAACTAGACCCTACCAGTTTCAGCAACTCTCTGGGGCTCTGATTGGCTTGAGTGCAATGACCTTCTTCAAACCAATTATTAGGCCAGAGGAATTGAGTACTCAGTTGATTAGGAACTCACATGGTCACCCCAGGGTTGGGAGAAGTGAACGATATTTTTTACTATCAAATACAATGGACTAATTTCTAGAAAAGAAAAAAAAAAAGCTGCTGTAAAGACAAAAAGAAGAGATATTTATTACATTGAGCTATTTATTGAATATTTTCTCTATCCCAATAACTTGCAATGTAATGATTACTAAATAAATGTTTGAAAGTGAAAATCTTCTAAATAATGGAAAATGGGGAAATTTTATTTAAAGAGTTCTTATTGGTAGAAAGACTGAGAAGAACTGAACTTGAGACCCTTACTCACAAAACTGTGGGAGAAAAGTAGAAGTGAATTTGCAAAACACTGTTCAGTTCCTTTATAAAGATGAGCACTTCCAGTAATTCCATTCTATCCGATTCATATGCAAAGGACCAGGGCACTTGTTGTCTTGCTGTGTATCATGACAGAAAGGGTCATATCACATGAGTCAGATAAGGCAAGATGCCTATGTGATTCACCATATGGAAGGGCTTTCAAAGCTTCCCAAGGACCACCTGTCCCAAATATTTTTCTCACTTGCTTCTTGGCTCCCTGATACTTAAAATTTTACTCACAGAGTTAGAAATAAGACTTAAAACACAATTAGCTTTAAGGGAGGGAGGCCCTTAGGTTGAACATCAAACTAAGGTGTGCATGACATATATTACATCTGTCAAAGATCATTTGACTTGGGGCAGGGCAGTGGAGCAGTGCTGGAGGGCAGGTCACTGAGAGACTGGGGGAAGGAGTCTAAAAGAATTTGGAAAACAACCACCTTGGGTGCAGCCAGACCAAGTGGCAGAAGCAAAGTCATGAGCAGTTCATAGGTTCAGGGCATAGGACACCCCAGAGTCCTTAGAAGCCCCGGTCCCTTTGTTCTTTTCTCATACAAGGAGGTCTGAGTATTACATTAGCATCCAGATCAGTTCTAGCAGTACGAAGTTCCAATTCTGGGGAATAGGATAGATACAAGCAGGGGAGGAACATCTTGTGATCCATTTAGAAAATAAGGGTTCTGATGCTGCCCATTATGCCAAGGCCCCCTCAGAGGCCCATCTTTAGTTCCTTTAAGTAACATGAAAAATCAACAGCTCTTAGACCCACCACAAAATGGGACCAGGGACTGTATTGGTGACTTCATCTTTGGCTTGCCTGGTACCTGGCCCTGGCTCAATCATTTTACAAAATGTAGAGGTTCATATGAATTTACTAGGATCTTGGTCCAAGTTTCAGTTAAAAATAGCAAACAAACAAAAATGCCCAACAGCAACAATATTTGGTCTCATGAGTTGTGAAATTTCCACACACACACACACACACACACGTGTTTGGTCAAATGACAGCTTCGCAGTGAGGCATCCCTGAATGCTTGATTGAGAATTGTGGTACACCCAACTCTATCCAGCTTCCCCGTTTCAATCTTTCCTAACTAGCACTGATTTCTGCCTTCTAGCATACTATATAATCTGCTTATTTATTTGTTTATTGATTTTCCAAAGGGAGTATACAGTTCATGAAAGAGGGACCGTGGAGGGCTTTGTTTGTTGTTCATGCCCAGAACTTAGAGAGATGGTTGGCCTCTAATACACTGTCAAGAAATAGTTGTTAAGTGAGTGGATGAAATTAATTGATATATGCAAAGAATTTAGAAAAGTATCCAGCACATTGCATTAAAAAATGTTAGTTTTTATTATTTTTATTATGTTTGGAGTTAAAGTAGAAATATTTGTTCTAAATTCCTAATGCTAAAACAACAAAATATGGGAAGTCCTTTTCATGATTTTTACAAAATATAGTCAGAACTCGTAGTTGATGGCTTTGAAACTCGTTGAATTTGCTACTTGATGCATTTTGATGTGAAAATTTTGTTCTGGTACTCATTTGTTTGGTACTCATCGTCCCTCCTGGAACCATTTAATAACAAGTACCAAGGTACCACTGCATTATTCCTTATGGGAAAAATTTGTTTGGTACTCATTGTTTTTGGTACTTGTTGTATCTCCCGGAACCCATTAACGACCTGTACCAAGATACCACTGTAAGCCAGCAAGCGCCCTGTCCCTGATGCTGTTCATATTCTTATCTCCTTTGGGTCTAGTTCACTTTGCTCTTACTTATCTCTCCTGTATACTGTCACGAGGGAAAGCAAGTTTCTCGGTAAATATATATAGAATCTCCATAAAGGCAATCATGGCTTTTTTTTTTTTTGGTTATGAAGAAAAAGGGCATCCATCGATAACCCATAAATAAATTTTGATAAGGAGGATGGCTCCAGATTTTATTTGTGCTCTGCCAAGTTTGGAAACCTCAGGACACGTTTGGAACCAGATAGTAACATAGAGTCATTCATTCTGTATTAAACAGACTTGACCCCTTGCCTCTTCTAAACTCTACTTTCACAGTGTCAGCCTTCCTGGTCAGTTAGCAATTCTCAGGCACCATGTGAATTCTGCTTTATATACCAAGGGGCTCTGAGATGGCCTTTCTTTAACTATAAACACCTCCCTCAAAAGCAAGCATGGTGAGAAATCAATCTGTCAAATCTTTGCCAGCTTGCTCAGAAGTAGTTGGGCACATGTAAAGTACTTAGGGAAGGTTCCAAAGGCTTTTAATATTGATCCAAAAATGTTGCCTAACAGGCAGCAGGAATATCCAGGAAAGGTTCCTCATGTTGTGGAAATATCCAAGACTCAGGAACGGGGTAGAGAGTGTCATGGCAGGTAGTGGTCGTTAAGAAAGAACTGCTTCTCTAAGTCATGGGCAGAGTACATATTCTTTTTAAGCACCTACAGAACATTTTCCAAGATAGTCCACATTCTAGACCATTAAAAAAAAGTCTCAATAAATGTAAAAGAATTGAAAACATTACATGTATGTTTTCTGAACACAGTGAACTAAATTAGAAGTCAACAACAACAAAAATATTGGACATTTCTAACTCAACACATTTATAAGTATCCTAGGGTACAAGAAGAAATCACAAAGGAAATGAGAAGACATCTTGAACTGAAAGAAAATGAAAACACAACATATCAAAATTTATGGTAGGCAGTTAGAGCAGTGCTGAGTGAAAAGTTTGTAGATTTAAATACTTATGTTCTAAAGCAAAAAGATTAAATATCAATAACCTAAGCTTCAACCCCAAGAAACAAAGGAAGGAGAATAAATAAAATTAAAGGAAGACAAAATAAATATCAGGGTGGAAATCAATGAAGTAGAATACGACAGAAAATGATTAATCACACCTAAAATTAATTCTTTATAAAGATGAACAAAATAAACCTTAAGTTAGGTTCATCAAGGAAAAAAAGGGTGGGGGAATAAAGTATTAAAATCAGGGGTAAAATCACTATATGAAAATCACCGTAGGCCCTATAGAAATTAAAATATAAGGAGTATTATGAAGAACTTTATGGTAATAAATTGAACACCTTATATGAAATTGTCAAATTCCTAGAAAGACATAAATGATCAAAACTGACTCAAGAAGAAATACTAAATCTAAATACTAGCAATGAATAATCCAAAAATAAGGTTAAGAAAAATCATAATAGCATCAAAAATAATAAAATACTGAGGAATAATTTAACAAGCAGTGAAAGATACTCAAAACAACAAAATATTGCTGGAAGAAATTAGATGTCTAAACAAATGGAACACACTCCTCATAGATTGGAGGACCCAGTATTTTCAAAATAGTAATTCTCCTCAAATTAATTTATAGATTCAACATAAAATTCCAACAAGCCTGTTTGTATAAATTAAGAAGCGGATCCAAAATTAACGAGAGTGCAAAGAACAGAATAGCCATAAGAATTTTGAAAAAGGTCTAATTTGGGTGATTTACATTACTTGACTTCAAGATGTGCTATATTGGCTTCCCTGTCATACTGATCCTCATCTGTAAAGTGAGGATATTAGTATTCCTACCTCATAAGATTGTTATTAGGATTAAGTTAATATTTGTAAAATGCTCAGAATTGTACCTGGCATACAGTCAGTACTTTGTAATTGTTTGTTAAATAAATGTACTTGTTTGGATTGATTTCTGGCATAAATTTTCCACAGGACAGTCCTGAGGTGTCAGGGCGTGTGCTCTGGACATGAGTGAGGGACAGATATTTGCTTTCGGGTTTCAGTAGTTGAGGGTCTTATCCCAGCCAGATAGCATCTCCAAAACTATGCTCCAATGAGACCAGAGAGAGAGAGAGAGAGAGAGAGAGAGAGAGAGAGAGAGTTTGAATAGGGAGGACAGACAGTAAACAAGTAAGCATGCAATGAACAAGATAATCCCAGATAGTGGTGTTATGAAGTAAACAGAACAGTAATGTGTTATCCAAGAGATACTGATCTTGTGGAATTCTTCTTTTTCTGGTTACCTCTGTCTCATCCTGCCCCAACCGCAACCTACTACCCCATCTGCCCCACAATGGGACAGCCAGGGCCAAACAATTATGCCATGGAGTCCACATTGCCACATTTGATTTGGTCCACTCTTGAGGGCCAAATAAGCCAACTTCCAACATCCTGTGCTTCTCTTTATTTAAAAGCCCCAAATAACTATTCCGGTGATAACCTTGTGAAAATTTTTCCATGAACTGGGGGATAAAACCTTCTATTTAATTTCATCTTAATTGCATCAATTAGGCTCCTTCCATGTTTGCTCAACAAACTCCTTTGTTTATTTCACTCAGGCCTGAGCAACAGCTGCCAAATGGAGCCTTTGTTCTGAGGGCCTTTTCTAATGGTCTTCACACCCATCCTGTTTGTTCTCCTCAATGGCAGCTCCTAACACACCTGAAGAGGTGTGGCCATCAAGCCTCTGAGGGCAAGTTCAGTGGCCAGCTGCCATGTAACCCCCATTCAGTTCCAGGAATGGAAAAATGATGCTTTTCTTCTCTCACTTCGAAGGGACCTATTTTCAGTTGTCTCAGGAAAGGTGTCAGAAGCCCGCAGAGAATTTGAGTTTTCCTCATATTCTCTGACACCCCTGCTCATCACCATGCCTTAACCTCCCCATCCCCAAATCACTATCTCTGTTTCTTTTTTTTTCCTAAATATTTATTTTTATTGTTTGAGAGAAGGTATGTGTGTGTGTGTGTGTGTGTGTGTGTGTGTGTGTGTGAGAGAGAGAGAGAGAGAGAGAGAGAGAGAGAGAGAGAGAGAGAGAGAAGGGGGGAGGGCCCAGAGCAGACTCCATAATTGTACATCATTAGTTGTGACATGGTTTCATCCCACACATGTGGATATGGGGTCATGTGGGGAGATAAGAACCTTTACCACTGAGCCATCCCAGCAATTATCAGTTTTGCTGCAGTTCAGCATATGGGTGCATGGCCCAAGGCTGGGATTCGAACCCTGGACCACGTGATTGCGAGGCAAGGGCTCAACCACTGAGCTATCCCAGCATCCAACTCACTTTTTCTTTAAGTCTGCAGATATTTCCTCATAGTTCACCTCCCTACCTCCAGTCTCATCCTCCCACACCCCATTCTCTGTAGCTGACAGAGGTGGACAATTCTAAAATAAAGATGATTATACTACTATCTTGACTCCATTCCACTTCTTCCAAGGCTTCTCAAAGAATTCAGGGTAAATCACTCACTCCTTCACTTGCTGCTCCAAGTCCTTTAGGTTCTATTTTCTGAAAGTCCCAACTTCTTCAACCCCTGGAGTCCACTGAGGAAGTTTTTGTCAAAGATGGCTCCTAATAAACTAGTTTCCTCTTTTGTATGCAAGCCATTTCCTCATGGAGAAAAAGGGCTATTCCTCCCCTCCTCTTGGAGCTGGGCTGACAGTGGTGACTTGCTTGATTACTAGAGTGCAGCATAAGTATGTTCTGGAACTTCCAAAGCTAGATTGTATGAAGCCTTGCAGTTTTCACTTGGGCCTCTTGGAACATTCACTCTTGGAATATCTGCTCTGGGGGAAGCTGGCTGCCATGTAAGAAGCCCAACTACTCTGAGTCTGCCAAGTCATGAGAAGTCCAGACCACACGGTATGGCCTTGGATAGTGAGACACCATGTGAAGAGGTAGTGAAGTCAAGGGGCACAGGGCACCATAGATGACGATGGAGAAGCCATCTTAGAAGTGGGCCATCAGCCCCAGTTGCCCTCACCAATGCCAAGTGAATGACAGATGAACCATCAGCTAAGCCCTTCCACATTTCTTCCCAACAAGATTATAATAAAAAAATGACTGGATTGGGGATGCCAGTGTAGCTCAGCAAGTTGAGAACTTGCCTTGCAATTGTGAGGTCCAGGGTTCAATTCCCCTGCCTGACCCATGCAAACTGATATGCTGAACTTTGGTGCAACTGGTCACTGCTGATCGTGGCAACAAAGATTCTCACCTCCTATGGGGGAGGTCCCGGTTCCATTCCTTCCCCTCATGGCCCCACATCCATCTGTGTGAAATAAAAACTATGTCACAACTAATGATGTACTACTGTGGAGACTGCTCTGGGCCCTCCCCCATTCTCTTTCTTCCTCTCTCTCGCCTTCTCTCAAAACAATAAAAATAAATCTTTAAAAAAAAAAAATACTGGATTAAACCACTAAATTTTGGGGTAATTTGTTATATTGCCATAAACAACCAGAAAATTATTTCTCCAGATAATTCATTCATACCTTAAAAATTCATTCAATGCTGTATTCCCACGCACGATTTTTGCACCTGCTACCTTCTTTATCTTAACTATCCTCTCTACTCTTTACAATGGTACGTATGTTCAGCCTAGTTTCACTGGGCTATAAATTCAAGGTGTCAGTAGGCTGATCATATGTATTTTTTCAAATGGGACAGTGCCACTGTTTTCTGTTTCATTTAAAACAAGACATCCGCTCAGCCTCCTCTTATGTTAAGAACTCTGCCTTCTGTTTGAAATGGCTTTGCCTTTGTCTGATAAGGAGTTTTTGCCAGGCAGAAGCTCTGGGCTTCTCTCTTTACATCCTGAGGATCTAGCACAATACTGGTAGAGAGTAGGTACTCAATAGATTTCAACCAAATGAGCAAATAAATTGTGACCTGTAGTTGGCATTTGTAGGAGCACTTGACTTTAGGTTTGGCTGAGTCAGTTCAAGCTGGTTTTTGTCAAGTCCAGCTTCCTCCAGTGAAAACATTGTCAAAACCCTGAAATAATGGTGGTAAGAATAAAGCCTAATAGCAAATTTCCTCATTTGTGTACCCATCAAATGCAAATCACAAATTAACAACATTAGGAACCCAACAACAGAAACTATACAACGAGCATTGGAAAACATTTGCCCAGAAATGCACAAGAAACTCTTTCATTTTGAAGGTGAGAGAGAAGATTAGCTCCTGTGTTATTCATATCCATCTGGATGGTACATTGGTATGCCCCTGAACTCAGTCTCTCTGTCTCTTCTGCCCTGGGGATAGCAAACATGTAAGAAAGGACGAGAAGAACCCAAACTCAGAAGGTTGTTGGCTTGTATTATCTTGAGTTTATCAAGCAAGCCATGCAAGAGAGGTAGCTCTTAAAGTCAAAGTTATGTCCTCTCATCCGGGGATGGATTAAAAAAAGATTTATTAAGATTGAAAAACAAAATCTCCCATTAGGTGATTATGCCTTTTTGTGCTCACTATTATTGCATGCTCAGGAGCTTCTCAGACCGTGTGACAGTTGCTTGGCACTATGATACAGAGAATGCAAAAGCCCAGAGAAATGAGCAGTTTGACCGTTATCTCAACCAGGGATAATTCACCCTCTTCATCATGGGACATTTGGCAAAGACTGGAGGTATTTTTGGTGATCACATTGAATGAGGGTGGGGCGTGGAGGGGGACTACTGGAACCTAGTGGTTAGAAGCCAGGGATGCTGCTAAACATCCTGCAGTGCACTGGGCAACCCCACTCGAGAATCTTTTGGCCCAAATTGTCAATAATGCCGAGGTTGAGAAACCCTAGCCTAGAGTGTTGGTTTCAAACTTTATTGTGCATAAAAACCCCTCAGAAGGCTTGTTAAAGCACAGTTTGCTGATGTGGTAGCTCAGGAGCAGGGCCCAAGAATTTGTATTGCTAACAAATTCCCAGGGGAGACTGATGCTGCTCCTGGGACCACACTTTGAGAACCACTGGTTCAGAGGTTTCCCACCCCTTGTGGCAGAAACTGAGAGGAGTGACTCTCACGGAGGCATGATGGGAAAATCATGAAAGAGAGCCTCCATGCTGACCTTTCGGGAGACCTCTATGACCTCCCAATAGGAATCTTCTCCTTGGATCAGTGAACTTCATTTTAGTTCAGTCTGAACACCTACTCTGAGTTGGAACTGAAAACAAAACAATAACGTGTTTGAAAGAAAAAAGAGCAACCTGAACAGGAAGGGAAATTAGCCACAACTTAGGTCAAGTTTCTGGCACGCTCCATGGAAGGACTCGTGGAGCAGATAACAATAGCTCCAGTTCTCTGGAGGGGCAGCCAGGCCAACAAAAGTTCAATTAGTAAGTCTTGGCAAATAAAGACAACAAACAGTTTGGCAATAATAAATTAAGGCCCTGCCTGGCTGTCGCCCAGGCTCGATACTGTGTCCCTGCCAGGCTTTGTGAAAGGGTGGCTTTGAAGGCTTCTGAAAAGGGCCCATTTCTCAAACAATTCCGAAAAGTTGTAGTTTGGGGCCACTCTGTTCTGCTCTTTGCTCCTTTCTGCACTTACTGTGAAGGGCAGGCCCAGGAGTGTCAGGCGTCTGTCCTCTCAAGAGTTTGCCAGGTCACTCCCCTTCTTCCCAAGATGGTGCACGGAGTCAAGTGCCCACTTCTCTTGTCACCCACGGATGACTCAGGGATGGCAGATGCAAAGAAGTGAGCTATCTAGTTTAAAAATGTTGTTTCCAAGAAGAGAGCAAAGGCTGCTCACACTTAGAGGCACCGTTTCCACTATGTGCTTTTACAGATGAGGAAATCAAATCATTTGGTGAATTTGGTAAGCATCTTAAAATCTTGCAGTATGGAGCCTGGATCCCAGCAAAGCAGGCCCTTAATTTATTATTGCCAAACTGTTGTCTTTATTTGCCAAGACTTACTCACTGAACTTTTGCTGCTCTGGCTGCCCCTCCAAAGAAGTGATATAGTGTGGAGTTCATATCCCTGAAGATTATCTGTGTAGGGAAGCCAGGATGGCTTGATGGTTGAGCGCTTGCCTCTCAGTCACGAGGTCCGGGGTTTGAGTCCTGACCCAGGCCTGTGTGCTGCAGTGCAACTGGTAGCCACTGGGATGCCTCTGCGGCCAAGGTTCTTGCCTCCCATGTAGGAGGCTCCTGTTCAGTTCCCGCCCTGTGTGGCCCCATTTCCTCCTGTATTGAATGAAACCATCTCACAGCTAATAATGTGTAACTATGGAGGCTGCTCTGGGCCCTACCCCTTTCTCTCTCTCTCTTTCACCTTCTCTCAAATAATAATTAAAATAAAATAAAGATTATCTGCATCCCCTAAGATGGCGTTAATGACATTATTGAAGATAATGACATTATCTAAGATTTTGGGGGGGATTTTCTTGTGTGCCTGACATAATTCTAAATGTTCTATATCGGTTACTTAATTTTTTGAAAAGCCTTTGAGATTGACATTTTATTATTTTCATTTTGCAGATGAGCGAATTGAAGCAAAAAAATAAAAATAAGTTAAATCATAGAGCTAGAAAGTGAGAAGTGTCTCTGGGATAGAAATAGAGAATTGATTTTCTTTGTGGCATAAGGCAGCCTTGCTCTTGCCCATTTCGTCCATAACTGTTGAAATTCTAGGTAGATATTCTACAACTGGTAGAATGCTCTAGGCAATTACATTGCTGGAGGCCAACTGCTACTGCCATTGGGTGAGGTGCTGTAGCAGGAACTTGGTGTTCCAACTGTGCTCTGGTTGCTGACATTGGTCGTTTGGGGCAAGGTGTGAGGTAGGGTTGCACTTGGGGAGCCCAGAATGCACGGGGGGTGGGTGGGGGAGACTGAAGGACAAAAGAGCTGGCCGACCCAAAGGAGCCAGCGACTCAGTTTACTATTTTGTGCAATTCAATCTCACTGGGTGATTTTAGGTTAGATTTTAACAATCCTCAAGGTCACTACCCGCCCCCCCCCGCCCCCTCCCCCCCGCTGCCCATCCAGTGTCCCAAAAGGGGCAGTGGGGGGCTCAGGTGATGGATCTACCCAAGGATGCACAGTGAATGCTAGAAGTGAGACCAGAACTCAGGACAACTGGCTCTTATTCCTGTGCTCCTTCCATGATACCACTCAGCCCCTATCATTAGTAGATCAGTGGCCTGAGTCATGGGGAATTTCTGAACCCTGTGCACTTGGTAAAATTTCCAGTGGATCTGAGCATCCAGAGATATCTCACCCGGTTTAATCTCTTACTTTCTGTGAGGGGAGAGTGAGAGCAGCAGTGACATTATAGGCGTGTTCTTGGGTCTGCAGTTAGAGGTATGAGTTCCACACTGGGAGCATAGACCACCTATGTGGCAGACATTTTTGAGTCCCACTGTGAGCCAGGCATTGCCATGGTTATAGAGTCTAGTAAGACAGTGAGTGCTCTCTAGGCTCAGTCCTACAAAAGCCTGCGACCAAAGAGACTAAGTCTTCAGCTTCCAGAGAGCATGAAGGGACGCACAGGAAAGGAACATGGGGACAGGAAGTTGAAATGGAGTTCTGGGGGTATCGTGAATGCCAGGCCAGGCAGCCTTGACTTCACTCTGAAGACAATGAAAGACCACGTGAGCTTCCTAAGTAGGTTTCTGACATGGATAGAGTTCTGTTTTGGGAAAAGGAATATGGCCTGGTGTCCAGACTTGAGGGCCAACACCAGGGGGCAGGCATGACAGCTAGAAGAACATTGCAGCCATCCAGACAAAAACTAATGTGATGACCCCCAAATTTTACACCTAGGATGTATCAAATAGAAATTAAAATAGAGGTCCACTAATGGCTACACAAAAATGTTCATGGTAGTTTTATTCATAGAAGCCCCAAATAGAGACAACCCAAATAAATGTCCATCAATAGGAGAATGAGTAGACAAATTATAATTAGTTCATGCAATAGAATACTACTTGGCAATATTAAAAAATGAACTACTGATAAATAAAAAAACTGTAGAGGAATCTCATAGACATTATCCTGAGTGAAAAAGCCAGGCACAGATGAGTACAAACTGTATGATTCCATTTATATAAACTTCTAGAACAACCAAACAAAGATTAAAAAAAAAAAAAAATTAGAACAAGGGTTGGTATGGATGAAGGGAGAGATTGGACAGGAACACAAAGAAACCAGGTGATAAAAATCTAGATTACAACAGAAGCAGGGGTTAACTAGATATTTTCATTTGTCACATTTGTACAACAAAAATTGTGCTGGGTAAATTTTGCCTTATGTGGACAATAATTGTGAAATCATACCAACTGAGCAAGGGATGGGGGATGGCATAATATTGGCAATTGTCAAAGCTGAATGATAGGTATATGGAGTGTCATTATATTATTCTGTTCATGCTGTATATCTTTTAGTTTTCTCCATAACAAAATGTTAAAAATAAACAATAAGCCTAGGTCAGGGCAGTGGGAAACCTAGTATCAAACACCACTGGGTAGCAGTGACTGCTCCTCCGAGTGTAAGCTTAGTAGAATGCAGTGCAATATTCAACCTTGGAGAAGTGGCATCACTGACTTGCTCCCATAGGAAGCCAATCTCAACATCAATTAGGCCCTTTACGTAATCTCTGATTTGTGATTAAACACATTTTAAAAATACAATTAGTTATGGGTCAGAGCTCTGGAAGACTTTGATTCATAATTGGCTAATTGTTTCCAGAAATTTAACTAAGAGAACCACAACACCCAGTTGGCTCTCCAAGACCATTGCAAACACACACCCTAATTCCTACAGCTGCCTAGAGTTGAAGGGACTTCTGGCTGAGTGGGCCCCTACCCACCTCTCCAACCACAGTATTTCAAAATGTATGTGGGACTCTCGCTCCCAGGCTTAAAACCTTCCTGAGGCTCCCCCATTGTCTTTAAGACTATGTCCCAACTCCTTGGCATGGCCTGCCCCCAGTCTAGCCTCGAGGGACCTTACTCATGAAGTCCTAGACACTCTGGCTTTTCAGATTGTGGAAATTCAATAGCAAATCCCATTAGCAAACCCACATTCAGTCCTCTCTTCTTTTGCTCATTCACTAATTCGTGCAGTGAATTATTTCCTATAACTTTATTAGGTGTTGGTCCCAGTGCTAGGCACTGGGGATTAAGTGAAATGGGGAGTCAAGGAGCTTTAATTCTCTGAGGAAGACATTAATCCAGTAATCATATATCTACATGATTACAAATCGTGAACATACAAAGAGTCGGAGAAAGGATGTTCCGGACAAAGAGAACGGCAGGGGCAGAAGTACCAGGGAGGACAAGAACCTGGTGTAGCTGAAGAACTGATGACAACACAGTGAAGGATGAAGAACAAAAGCAGAAAAAATAGCAAAGGACCAAATCAGGACATCTCTTGTAAGCCAAAGTAAAGAGTACAAATTTTCTCCTGAAAGCAGCATATTAAGTAGGGGGAATGATGTGATAATCTATGATGTTGAAGAATTGCTCTGGACTCTTGGATGGAGAAAAAAGGAAAAGCCAATAAACCTGGGAACCATGAGGCCTATTAGGAGGTGACAACAGAAGATCAGGGCAGTGGAGAGATTCACCATCCTGGTTTGCCTGCAACTGAGAGCTCCCCTGTGGGTGGAATGTGCAATACTAAAACCTGGAAAGTCCCAGGCAAAGTGGGAGAAGTTAGTCACCCTCCCAGTCAAGTGTGACGATGTCTTGAATTATAGAGTTCAAGAAAGGGTTCAAGATGGAAGGATGTGGGTGGTCTAGAGGAAGCTGACTTTTGTTGATGGTCTATAGACAAAAGGGTTAAAGAAAAGGGACTCAGGCTCTAGCTTTGACAACCACATGGTAGATACTTCTATTGAGAAAAAAACAACTCTTTCCAATTTCTGTTTGCTGCAGGGCTTTTTGAGCAGAAAACCAGCCAACCTAGAAGAATAGAATGAAGGAAGCCACCTACTCATTGTATAGTAACTTCCAGGACTTTTGTCAAACAATTAATATTTTGCACTAGAGCCAAAGCTATTGTCATCCAGTTTATCTTGTGTCTCATTTTCAAGAAAGTCAAAGCAATTTATAAATTCATGATGATCTTCATAAAATCTTTATGTGGCACCAACTAAGAGAGAAGTGAGAGGCAGAGGTGGATCTGTTTATTGTCATTATTGCTGGTAAAACCAGTGCCTCACTACGCTGACTGGATAACTGAAAGCAGAAAAGAATGCTTTTTTTTTTTTTTTTTTCAGAGACCAGGGTTCTACCCAAAGACAAAGCTGTGTGGCTCAATGCACACAGACTTTGGGCTCTGATCCTGCCTCCATCACTTACCAACTGAGTGACCTTGGGAAAGTCATCTATCTCCATGAGCCTCTATTTCCTTGTCTGTGAAAGGAGCGTAATAACCTACCTTGCAAGGTTATGATGAAAATTAGAGATAAAAAATATATACTTGCTACATAATAGGCTTTCAATAATGGTGCCTATCATTACTTCTGTGCCTCCCTCTCCTCATTTATAAAAGAAAGGTAATTTCCATTGTATCTACCTTTGCCAAGCATGTGTAATTGTCCTAAGGGTTAAAATGCATGTGTGATGTGATTCCACTGTGATCACCAAGGTGAGAGTTTCTTTGCAAAGCTACTGTTTTTCTTTCCAAAGCTAAAGACACAATACTCGTAAATGTAGTAAAGCAAAAAGAACAACTGATATAATATTTCCTAATGCTACCACAGTCACAATGTAAAATATAAATAACCAAAATATTTATTAATTTAACTAAGTGCAAAAAAGTTATACCCATCAGCATTTATTGTGAAACATGTATTGATTTAGTTTTAAAAAACCAGCATGTACGATAATGCCTGACACTGTGCTAAATGCTTTACTTGTATAGGCAAGAAGTAGCATCACCCAGGTTGATGCTGTTGAATTACTTGCTTGGGTCCCAACCCGAGCTCCACTATTTACTAACTTTGTTACCTTGAACAGGTGCTTATCCCATCTGATCCTCAATTTTCTCTTCTGCAGTATGGGGATAATAACAGTATCTTACTCATTGAGTTGTTACAATGAATTAGTAATAAATGCAAAATGTCTGAATAATGTTTAGCCAATAGGAGGCACTCAAATATTTAGGTTTATATAATGATGTTTAGTTAGTATTTACTACAAACCCAAGACACAGCAACTCCATGAGATAGGGGCTGCACCAATTTCATTTTCTAAATGAAAACACCAAGGCTCAGAGGGACCACTTATGAAGAAACTGGTTTGGAAAAAAGCCCCCTTGAAGCACTAAACAAGGGGCCAGAACAGTGTTTATTCCATAGCTAGCCCTTTGCAGTTTATCTCCATTCTGGGTCAAAAGAGATCATCTTCCTTTACATTCGCTCTGTTCCCTAACCTCTACTAGTGTTCTTTGCCTGATTGTTATACATGCACAGTGTGGTGAGACCAGTGGTTTATTCACTCTTTCAACAAGTGTTTATAGAGAGCCTACCATGCTAGCTGCTGGGACACTGACCAAAGCAGTGCTCTCTATCACACTTGCATCAGCACACTAGGAGACTGAGAGAGGACAATTTTCCATGTAGCCTTTGTCCACACACATCACCTCTTGAGCTGCCTTCTGGGAAAGGTTTCCCTGGTAATCATTACTCAGTCAAGATGTTGACCACATGAGTTATTTTAAAGGCTAATTGATCCGATTGGTCCTGACTAGCTCTCCAAACAAGAGAAGGCTTTTTTGAAGATAGGGCATCTCAAGAAAGGAAAATATAGATTTAAGTATGACCTGTTAGAACTTGTGGTAGAGGCTTAATCATTTGATTTTTCTCTACTTTTACTAAATGATTTTTTAATGTCTTCAGGTTAAACTAGTTCACTTGAGTTGCCCTGATCAATGTCTATGCCTCAAGGTTGTTGACTAACAAACAAGTCAGAGCAGCCGTCTGGGGTTCTGGTCAACCTAGGAATATCGAGAAAATATCTGAATGTTTATATAAATAATATTAGCATTTTCCCCAAATCTAATGTTGTAGTTATTAGGGCTCCAACCGGAAGCTTGGAGAATCTAGTTTGCCAGTTTGAAGTCTTGGTTTGCTTGAAAAATCATGTGGCCTTACCTGGGCCATTCACAACCAGTAGTTCAGTGTGGGTTTGTCTCCATTAGACTCAGTTTGCTGTTGGGTCCCTTTCAAGACTAATATTCTTGCATTTAATTTCTAAGAATGTCTTAGTCCCTAGAAAACATCTATCCATGGGGCTTTGACTTCATATGTTCCTGAAAGAACTAGACTTCTGTGCTCCTGTAGACAGGAAAAGAAACATGGAAGGTACTCTGAGGCTAAGAAAACTGGACGTGGACTCCTCATTAGATGGTATAAAAGATTTTTTTTTTCTATACTGGATTATAATAATGTCTGTATTTATTTTCCTCACATAAGATGTTCAAGAAATACATTTGAGCCCAATCAAATAGAAAGGTGGAGGCATGTGAAAGAAAGATTTATTTTATTATTTGAGAGAAGGTGAGAGAGAAAGAAAGAGACAGAGAGAAGGGGGAAGGACCCAGAGCAGTTGCCATAGTTGTATGTCATTAGTTGTGACATAGTTTCATTCCCTACAGGTGGATATGGGGCTGTGTGGGGCAGGAACTGAACTGGGGGCCTCCCACATGGGAGGTGAGAATCTTTGGCAGGATGGTGGGATTTACCAGTTGTGCAATGGTTCAGCATATGGGTTTGCACAGGCTGGGGCTGGGATTCAATCCCCAGACTTCACAGTTCCAAAGCAAGTGCTCAACTTATTGAGCTATCCCAGTACCACCCCCACACACACACTTTTTTTTTTTTAGCATTAGCAACCCAGCATACCACTTGATCCTAAAGAAGATGTGCACTTTCATATGACTGAGAAGTGGGAGACTAGCCAGGCAGCCAAGGCTATTCCCATCAGATTCTTCTTCCTCACCTCTTGTAGACCTCATCAGTAACCACAAGGGCATGGCAAAAGTGTTCGGTAGGTATTTGGTACCTAGGATTCTAAGAATTGCACCGAGCTTCTACCAGGGCTATTCAGGTTTTCAGAGCCAAAGCAACAGTAAATAACTTTTCTGTTTACACTCTACCAAAAAAATAAAATAAAATAAAAAAGCCAAATTTGGTTTGGCATGTGACCACAGTAATGCCAAAGAGAAGGGGCATGACTGAAAGGCAGATAATAAGTCTGAAGGCATCATCCCCACCCTCTACATACAGACACTCACTCAGTCCTGCCTACTTCTCCTTCTCCAGTTTGGTCAATGGATAGTTATATCAGTACTAATCTCAGCAAGGGTAAAACTAAAACACTGGGAATACTTAGAATTTCCTCAGATGAGGTCCCAAAGCATAAGAGGTAATTCAATTCATTGCCTTTAGATTCTGGAAAAAGGACAATCTTTCTTACTTTCTTCCAAAGAAAGAAAAATAAACCTCTCCTCCTCAACTCCTTTAATCTCATGCCAAATAAATCAGTCACTCTTCTTCTCAAACTTTAAAGTCAATGTCAAACCTGTCTGCGATGATGTTAACAGTGTGTAAATTTAAATTTCAAGGGGGTTATTTATGAATCAGTAGAGGCAAAACTATGTCAAACTTACCACAAAGCTACAGTAAGCAAGACAGTATTGTACTGGCATAAGGATAGACATATAGAATAATCTTTTCAACAAATTATCCTAACACAGTCTTTTGCATTTGCAAAAGACTGAATATCCAAGGGTTCATATGGATCCCTACCTCACACCATATACATCAACTCAAAGTGGATCATAGACCTAAATATAAGAGTCTGTACTATAGACATCGAAAGTCTTAAAACTTGCAGACAAACTATAAAAGTAAATCTTTATGACTTTGGGTTAGGTGATAGTTTCTTAGAAATAACACCAAAAGTATAAGAAATGAAAAAAAAATAGAGATTGGACTTCATCAAAATTAAAAACTTTTGTGCTTCACTGAACACAGCCAAGAAAGTAAAAAGATAACCCATAGGAGGAGAGAAACTATTTGCAAATCATATAGCTGAGCAAGGGACATATATCTGAACATATAAAGAACTCTTACAACTCAACAATAAAAAGACATATAACCCAATTAAGAAATGGGCCAAGAATTTGAATAGGCATTTCTGCAAAGAAGATACACAAGTTGCCATTAAACATGTGAAAAGATGCTCAACATCATTAGTTATTAGGAAAATTCAAATAAAAACTTCAATGAGATACTGTTCACATTCACTGGGACAGCTATAATAAAAAAAAACCCCAAATAGTAATAGGTATGGGTAAGGATGTAGAGGAGTTAGAACCTTCATACATTGCTGGTGGAAATGTAAAATGATGTAGCCACTGTGGAAAACAGTTTGGAGATTTCTCAATGAGTTGAACATAAAATTGCCATGTAACTCTACCATGTGACACTCCTAGGTATATGCCCTAAAGAATTGAAAACATATGATTATTCAAAAACTGGTGCACAGTGCTCATATCAACATTTTTCATATCCCACAGTGAAAACACCCCAAATGCCCATCAATTGATGACTAGATAAACAAAATATGGTATATCCATATAGTAAAATAACATTTGATAATGAAAAGGAATGACATAATGATACAAGCTAGAACATAAATGATCCTCAGAAAAAGTATGTAAAGTGAAAGAAACCAGTCACAAAAGACCACATTTCATATGATTCATTTATATGAAATATCCAGAATAGGCAAACCATAGAGGCGGAAAATAGATTAGTGGTGGCCAGGGTCTAGAAGGGGGATGGTTGGGCAGGAATGAGGAATAGCTACTAATCGGTACAGGGTTTCTCTATACAGGGCAATGTTCTAAAATTAGACTATGGTGATGGCTGCCTAGGTCTTTGAACTTGGCACCTTAGCTGAGTAAATGATATGGTATGGTATATGAATTATATCTGAATAAAGCAGTTTTTAAGAAAATCTTTGGAATCATTCTTGACTCCGGTTTTTTTTAACATTTATTTTTATTGTTTTTGAGAGAGGAAGAGAGAGACAGAGAGAAGGGGGAGGGCCCAGAGCAGTCTCCATAGTTGTATATCATTAGTTTTCTACATAATTTCATTTCACAGGTGGGGGCAGGGCTGTGCAGGGCAGGAATCAGGCTGGCGTCTCACCTTTGTGAGAACAGGGCACTCCCCAGTTCAGCATATGGGTCTATACAGGCTGGGACTGGGATTCGATCCTTGGACCCAGGTCTGCAAGTTAAGTGCTCAACCTACTGAGCCACCTCAGCATCCCCAACTCCTCTCTTTCTTTCACGCTTCATGTCCACTGTATATGGAAATACTGTTATGTATGAACCTGAAACATATAACCTGAATTCAACTACTTCTTGCCTCTTCCACCTCTCCTACCTTGGTCTAAGCCACACCATTCAAGAATGTCTGTAGTAGCCCCTAAGAGGTCTCTGCTTTTATCCTTGTCTTCTGCAATCTCAATACAATAGGCAGCATGATCCTTTTAATATCTGTCAGATCACATCACTCCTCTGCTCACAGCCATGAAATAATGATTAACAAGACCTAGCATGGGAAAATCGATAGGTCAAAGTGACCAGGTGCTGTAACAGATAAATTATAAAAGAAGAAAGGGATGGAGGAGAACCCGTAGGCTAAAAGCAACTTAAAAGACATCTTAAAACTACACTTCAGTGAATGAGGATGAGATATAAACTCGGGTGATAAAACAGAGAAAACCAGCAAATGCTTAAGAAAAGTCAGGATGGTGGTCACATTTGCACAGAGGCAAGGGATTCTGGGACAGAGCCCACGAGGGGCTTCTGAGGAGACTGGCAAATTTACTTCTTGACCTGGAAGATGGTCAAGAGGGTATAGGCCTCTTAATAATTCACTAAGCTATACTTTTGTTTTGTGTGGTTTTCCAGTATCTTCTTCTTTACAATACAAAGGTTAAAAACCCAAACTTTGTGATGGCTTATCATATCCCCCAAAGAAAAGTCAAAGCCCTTAAACCAGTTCACAAGGCCTCTCAGGATCTGGCCTATGTTACTCTTAATCCATTCCTCTCTCCCTCATTTTGCTACTCTATGCTCACCTTTCTTCACTCTGTTCCAGCCATGGTCGTCTCCCTGCTCTTTCTTGAACATTCCAGGCATGTTCCTCTTCACTCTGTCTAAACATCGCCTCTGCCCCTTCTGGTCTTTGCTGATGTCTTGTGTTCTCAATGAGGGACACATGGTTGACTATTTCACGCAGTCATCTGCCTCCCTACCTGAAAACACCAATCCCTCTAATGGTTTTCTATAATATGTATCACCTCTTATAATATCGAGTTCATGTATTTGCTGTGCTCATTTTTGTGGCCTGTCACCCACTAGAATGGTATCTCCATGAGAGCTGACCTTTATCTGTTTTTCTAACAGATGTATCCTATAAAGTAAGGCCTGAGTGACTTGGCTAGGAAAGATACAATGAGCCACTTTTAGATTTAAACCCTTATTTACATAGACAGTGCAGAGAATAAGCCGAAGGTGACAGCTTCCCATCGATCCTTGTCCCACTCGCCAAAAAGGATGGCCGCGAAACCAAAGTGTCTGATGGCTACAGTGGGAGTTGTAGGGTACTCTGTTGCTGAAGAGACAATGCTAAGCTGCAGCCAAGCAGTTTTATATGCTGCAGCGCTATTCTAAGGAAGGCAAGGCAGAAAGCCCCGAACCCGGGAGGGGATGAGAATGGGCTTCATGATAGCCTCCCAGACGTGATAGAAAGATCAGGGGAGACGGCCTCAGAGCAGGTCTTCACAGGCCTCGCGCTCTCGCCTTCTGGGAGGACCACGGGGCATTCTGCCAAGTTTAGATCAGCTGCCACTGGAGCCTCCGCCCGCGTGGTCTATGTGGGCAAGTGCAAAGCTGCCAGGGAGCCGGCCAAGCTGTTCTCTTGCAAGTGGGCATTCGATACACATTCATGGAATGAATGCATCAATAGCAGAAACCCACCCCATTGGACTGATCTACGAGGAGAGAAAATAGGGGATGCAAATGGTTTTTTGGGGGGAACAATATGGTTCACAGAGCACATATGCTCTGGAGTTAGACTGTTCTAAATACAGCCTGGCCACAGAGCTTCTGGATCAGCTTGGGCAAACAGGTGTCGTATACGTAGGGGATTGTTGTCATCTTCCTTCACTTCTTATTGTATATTTGAATATGAGGTTTTACATTTGCAAAGATTCCTTGGTGCGTTGGCCTTCTTTCCACGCCACACCCTACCCCATGATGGCTTCCCATACCACCCCCCCCCCATGAAAATGCTCAGTTTTGCATTGTGTGGGAGATGTGACCATCGTTATGGTTGATACAGATAATAGTACCACCTCATGGAGAATGGAAGAAAAATCTCTCATATTTCTTGAGGGTCTAATATGTGTCCTATACTCACTCATTTAATCCCCACAATGACCCTTTCAGCGAAGTGTTGTAATGATCTCCACTTTAAAGACAAGGAAGCAGGAGCTGGGGGGGCGGGGTGGGGGGAGGCATAGGGAGGGGGAGTCAAATATATGGTGGTGGAAAGAGAGCTGATTCTGGGTGTTGAGCGCATAATGCGATGTACAGACAATGTAATGTGGAATTGTTCACCTGGAAACAATGTAATTGTTATCAATCAATGTCACACCAATAAATTGAATAATAAACAAATAAATAAGTAAACAAATAAAGTCGAGGAAGCAGAATCACAGAGAGGTTTAGCAGCTTGCCCAAGTCAGAGCTGGAATCTGAACCTACTTCCAGTATGGGTTGTGCATGTAGCCACTATCCTACCAAACAGACAATTTTATGTTCTAGCGTGAAGGCTGTCTTAGTTCGTTTGAACTGCTATAACACAGACTGGGTGGCTTAGAAATAGCAGAAATTTATCGCTCACCATTCTGGGGGGCTGGAAGTCCAAGATCAGGGGACCATCTTCTGGGTTGTAGAATGCTGACTTCTCATCTTATCCTCAGACAGGAGAAGGGGTGAGCTTGCTCTGTTTTTATAAGGGCACTAATCTCATTCACAAGGGTTCCACCTTCATGAACTAACACCTCCCCAAGTCCCCAACTCCTGATATATTGGGGGTTAGGATCTCAGCATATGAATTTGGAGGGGGCACACTGCTGGAGGTCATAGAGAGGATGTGACCACCATCTGACCCAAGAACAGGATCTGGGCAATATTCCTGCCTCTGTCCTTGGAATGTATATTCTGCCCACCATTCCCATACTAGGAGCTATTTCAAGGATGCAGCCTTAAGAGAGTAATGTATTGTTGAGACCATCTGGACTGTGGATATGACTAAACCCCGCTAAGGTCTTTATTGGAACTTTTAAGATTCTGGCAGGTGGGTAAGGAGATCATATTCATCTTGTGGCCACCCAAGATAAGCCTCAGATGCCAGTTCCCTTCTTATAAAATGTGCCACCTACCAATCTGGAGAGGTCTGCCTCTTTCTGTGGGCTTTCCTTGCCTTCCAAGAATGGGGCCAGTTTCAAATTTCACCCAGGGAATTTCCAAGGTTGTGAATCAACAGACACAGACATTCAGTCTATAGCAAAGTCAAAAATACTTTTCATGTAGAAACATATCCATAAGGCTTCATTTTAACGTCCATGAACTGACTATATCATGGTTTCCTTAATCACTTCCCCTACCTTTGGACATTTATTTTATTTTGAAATTTCCACTTTTATAAACAAGGGGAGATAAATATCTTTGTACACAAAGTCTTTTCTGTGGTTAGGTTTATTTCGCAGAAGTCCAGATACAAGGCCACAGATAAGAACATGTACTTGGCTCTGAATCCTATCACCCAGTGGTTTTCCAAATGGGTCCACTTTCTGTCAGTAGCCAGCAGCCTCCTGACACAGCCCACAATATCCTCATCCAGTAGGTCCTGGATAGTTCCTAGGAAGTTCTATTTTTACTAACTCTTGGTGAGTCTGAGGCTGGCCAATTTGGAGAATGCTTGACCTAAATGTCTTCCTTTCCCAAGCAAATATTCAAGGGTTTTATATGAGTTAATTCACTGCTACCACCTTCAGGAACAAATCCATGATAATACTACCTCCAATTCCACAGAAGTGGTTGCAAACATTAATTTATTCAATGAATTCAATAAGCATATATGGGTGCTAGACACACAACACAAAGTTCTCACTCTCACGAGGCTTTCATGAGAGCATGATTAAGGTCTGAATATGCAAGAAAACTGTTAAGAAGATGGTCTCAGAGAGAGAGATATGCTATAGAAGTTTCAAAATGGAATAATGGAATAGAACATAAGTGTGGAGCATAGGAGGGGCTATTTTATACAGCAGGTGACATGGCACGAAAAGAAGGATATGTAGACCTGCCAGAAAGCATTCCAGGCCAAGGAAACCGCAAACTTGGAAAGTTTGAGCAACAGAAGCAAAAGGCCATCATGAGTCGAATGTAGCTAGTGAAGGGACAAATGTAGAGGACAGGAGAAGGAGTCAAGAATCAGATGACACGGGGCTCAGAGTCCTTGGTAATGAGCAACTGTGGTTACAGTCAGGACACCACTGGTGGGGTTTAAGCAGGGGATGACATGCAGTGATGCACACTTTTAAAAGGTCACTCTAGTTCATGTGTATAGAAGGGAGTGGAAAGGTAGCAATGAAAATACTACCTAGAAAGCTCCTGCCATTCCAGGCAAGAGATAGTGGAAGCTTGGCTTAGAATCATGGTAAAAGAAACAGAGAAGTGAGTAGAGTCCAGTGTATTTTGAGGCAGAGGGGTTGGGACATTCCATAGACAGGCTAGTATCTCATATAGTTTTAGCAAAGAGCAAACAACTAGAGGTAACCCCTACGATGAGTGAATTGAAGTAGAGGGTCTCAGATTCTAGGTCTAGCTCTCTCAGCACCCATCCATGTGACCTTGGACAAGTCACCTTACCACCCCTCGCCTTGCTTTCCAGGATTGAAATAAACATCCGATCACCTCTAGTTCCCACATTTTCCTATCAATTTTTGATGTAATTCTCTCTACATCACGGCTCCTTTATTCAAATAAATATTGGATGCCAACTAAGTGCCAGCCCTGTATTGGGTATTGATGAGTCCATCAGCCTCTCGGGCTCTGCTGTGGAGCTGGCAGCTTGGGAGAGGTGACTGATATTACACCAATAATGATCCAAGGAATTATTTCAATAGCTACTGTGAGAAGAGCTACTGGGGAGGATCTCAAGGCATGTGGACTTCACTGGAAGTTGTGGAAAATTGTCTCTGAAGAGGGGGCATTTTTCCTGCAGCATTTGGTGAGGCCACCATCTATTTAAGACAAAGGCTGTTTTGTGAACATTGACTACAAGCCCTAGTTCCCTCAAAGTCAGTTGCTTGTGACACAGAAGTGACTCCAGCCCAGGTCTGCCACAAAGGGCCATGTGGTTCCAGATACAAGTTCTCCTGAGGTCAGCTAGTCCTAGTTCTACAAAGCCAAACATTTCTCCTAGAACTGAGTGACATTGGGAGGCACGACCTGATGTGAGGCTACCCCCGGATAAAGGACGCATTTGGCAACCTATCAGCTACCTCGGTAATTTTCTCTGCCTCCACCCAGGGTACTGGGTCAGGATGCCCATTGCTGAGCCTGCTGGGGCCAGGGCTGACCTTCCATTTGGAAAATAGGCACCCTCCTCACTTTCAGTTTGGAGGATTCTGTCAGGAACGAGTCTCTTTAGTACAAAACAGAGAAAAGCATTTCAAGTTGCTCTGGTCGTTTTTGAAAGAGGCTATTCCGATTTCCCCATCCATCCTTCTCCCCACCCAACTATCACCTGAAAACACTAAAGCAGGACCTTGACTGGACAGGAGTTCTCAGGGTTGTGGGGCTGCTGTCTGATCTGCCTCAGCAGCAGGAACTGAAGTGATCACACTGCTTTCTTCCTCTTTGAAGGATCCTAGACAAACTCTCACTGGGGGTGAGCTACCCCATTGGCCAGACCCAGGGTCTCAGCATGGGTGGCAGAAGGAGAAGAAGGCCCCTTTCAGGGGCTGGAGAACGGATAATACAAAGAGGACAATTGGGGCTCCATGTCTGGTCCCTGCGCCATTGCACCAGGGATAGCCCACAGCCCATAAGGAGAGTATCCTGTTTGCCAATTCGTTTTCTACTGGAGAAGGCTGAGGTAATTATTTTGTAAAAATCCTTCTTTATGGAATATTTTCATACGTCTGAACAATAGCTCATGGCCTCACCTTTCCCCATAGCAAGGTAGTGCCGTGCAATGGCTAGGCGAACAGATTCTGTAGGCAGACTGCTTGGGTTTCAAAGTTTAAACTTGTGGCCTCAGGCAAATCATGCTGGAAGCTTTACTTTCCACACCTTTTTGTGGAACTGATAAAAAAACCCCACTTACCATAGGTTGTTGGTTGTTTTTTTTTTAATTGAAGTGTAATTGACTGGAAACATGTAAGTTTCAGGTGTACATATGTAGGGTTTTAATTTTTAACAAGTGAGCTGATGTTGCTAATATGTGGCAAGAGCTACAGAAGATCTGCCCTCTCTTCTCCTGTGACCTTGACCAAGTCACTACATTTGAAGATCCAGGGTCTGAAAGTGAAAGGAATGAAATAAAATGGGATCCTAATTAGCACTTTATCATTTTTTAGGAGCGCTCAAACGAGTCACCGGGAGGAAGTCAGAGCTCCGAATTGGGAGTTTGATGGTCAGGGCTTCCTTTTCCCTGTCGGCATCTTTACACTATGCTTCCTGCTCCTTGATTTCCCAGGGGCTCCTTGCAGGAGGACAGCACCTGCCCATGGCTGACTCCAGAGACCATCTAGCTTGTCTTTCGTTGCAGATGAGAAAACTGAGGTCCATAGATAGGAAAGAATTGACCTGCCACAATATAACGATGGGGCCCAGAGCGGAACTAGAACCCACTTTCTTTTACTCTAAGTTTGCCACCCCCACTGCCTCCCCTCTTCCACTCGAGAAAGTGGTAAGGACACTGGAAGGGGCCGCCTGGACCCCTAATGTGAGGAGGCTTGCTGGGAACTGAGTGGCTCCAGTCTGCCTCCAGTTTGGGCCCACGCTGGCTGTGTGTTTTGTGTAACCTACCTAATTCTTGTGCGCCTTCTCAACTCTACCCCAGCTACTCTTGAAAGCGTGACTTTCCCGGACCTTACCAATCATTATGCACAAAGGCGTATGAAGTCCCCCGAAGGCATTACTCAGCCCCTGGACTCCTGCCGCCGGAATGCCTGTGAAGCCTTGAGCTCAGTTCCCAGGGTTTTACACTTAGCTTTGGAGCTTTCTCTTCCAGTGAGTGAGCAAAGCCCATTTAGAAACCCAAACCTACCCACTGACACCTGGGGTCATGGCCCCCATTCTTGGACTTGTGTGGCCCTGAGAGAAAAGTGCCCGCTGGCTGACACAGTGAGGCCATTAGGCCTGGTTAATTCCATCGTAGAACACTGTGTCTCTGAGGGCCTGGCAGCAACTGGTAGTACCTGTTTAGAGTGGGTACGTTCTGTTTGCAGGAGGGATGAAGGGAGAGCAGCCCACGCCGCCTCTCATCATCGTAAACGCCGTTTCAGGTTAATGATTACCACGTACAGTACTACTGTAGTCAAGTTCTGCACACACCAAGCGCCCTTCCTGTGAGGCTGGCAGGCAGTGCATAAAGAGCCATTGTGTGTGCTGGCTGGGGGAGCGAGGGGTGCCTACGAGTGCCAAGTGTGGTCTCATAGCTCATACACTTCAGGAGGAGGGAGGGTGGGACAGTGTTGGGACACAGACCTGTTCTTATTTTATAGGACAATCTATTTACATTCATTATTGACACTGGGGTACTGTTACTGAAACTGGAATTTGTGTCATTCAATAAAATACCCTTCGAGCCTAACTCGACATTACAGAACATCAACTCGATCCCACAAAAACAGTTTCCATCTCTGGCCAGAACCGGTTCTTTTGCAGTTAGAGCCATTCTTCTCTGCCGGGGCGTCGTATGGGCCTGTCTGCAAACTGACAGCAGGTGAGTGTTGCCAGCCCTCTGAATGACTGAAGTTGATGGCTATCAGGCCCCAACCAGCCTCTGCTGTTGGCCAGCCACAAAGCACGAATGTTCCCCTCCGGAGGTTTCAACTTACAGACTACTCACATCGATAATTAGGAAAGGCTGGCCACCTGCAGTTTTATTTACGGGTTCCTCCCAAGACAGTCTTGCCATTGCCTTTAATCAGCCCAGCTGTTGAGCCCACCTGTTTCCATTGCCACCTCCAGACTGGAGATTGATCTAGGGTGAGAAGACTGTGACGTTGTCCAGCTTTGTGGGTCAGCAAAACCAGTTGGGCAATTTGACAAGATCAAGAGACCCTCCTTCACTAGGAGAAAAAGAATGCCCCTATGGCTGAAGTCTTGTCTTCAGTACACAACTCCTCTGTGTTGAGTATCGTCCTCTGTGTTGAGTATCGTCCTCTGTTGCAACGATCACTTTAAGTTCCAATAACTCTGGCACAGGTAGGAATAGACCCGGTTGGCACTGGAGTATGTTTATTTGACTGGGTAAGGTAGTATGAACATTTGGGGTGTTGGAGGTCAGGGGCTTCACTGAAAATGGGGGAAGGGAGTCCAAGGAGATGAGAAACAAGTTGAGTGCTAAAGAGGAGCTTGGGCCTCAAAGGCACAAGATGAGTATATCCTGAGGCACCCAAGTTACAGATTCTTATGTCTTCTTCCTCTTAAAACAAACAAACAAACAAAAACTACAGGCTTTCATGCACATGTAGTCATAATGATTGTAGTGGACACAGTTGTTTGCCCACCCCACAAATAACATTCCCCTTTCTTCTGAGAACCTTTCCTTCCATACTCTAAGTCCCTGTGGTTCAGGTGAAGATGAATTCACCTGCAGGCTATAAGCATCGTCTAGGCCCGGGCTATCAGATCACTGAGTCCCATAGTCCCACTCACCATGGTCACAGCTTCATCAAGAGGCTGGCACGTGGCCTGAACCTAAGGCAACCCAATTTACATGCAGGGCATTTGCTGACACTATTGGAAAAGGGGGGCTATCTTTTTGCCAGTGGTGCTAAACTGACGGAACATAGGCCTCAACCAGCTAATGGTCTTCTTACAATGGCATGTGAAGAGCCTGCTTGGGAGTGAAACCCATTTGGAGGAGTAGAGAACTAAAACTTGGAGTCCCACATGCATTACAAATGCACTCAAACACTTAGCTCGGACCACACCTGCAGCCAGCATAACTCCCTCAGACTTCTTAGTTACATGCAACAAAACCTTCCGTCTTCCTTAAGCCAGTTTGTGTTCCTGAGGCATCAGAACAAGTTCTCAGTGTAACATCAACTTTATCATGTGGTTCACAATGGTACTAGTCCCAATTGCTGGCAGAATCCTTCTCTACCTGATTCTGCCACATTCCAGTGAACTTGGCCCAAACCTGGGCCTTGGTATTCCCCCTTGTTAAATGAAGATTATAATGGAGCAGCTAGGAGGGAGACATAGAGAATTACTGATATAGGAAAACTTTGCTCTCCTTGGAAGATGCATAATGTAGACATCCAAAGTCTTATGATGACAGAGGTAGACATGACACTTTGGCTGTGAGGGGACTCTGGAGCTTTGCCACTCAAAGTGAAGTCCCTAGACCAGCACTGGGCATCACCTAGAACTTGTTAGAATTGCAGAACCTCAACTTTATCCCTGACCTACAAATCAGAATCTGCATTGTTACAGGGCCCTCCATTGATTCATGACCACAAGAAAGGTAGAGAAACAGGGCTCAAGAGCCCCTGGGGGGCAGCGCTCCCAGAAACACCTATCAGTTTTAAATGAGGGCTGTCCAGAAAGTATCCAGCCATGTAATATGAAAACCAGAGACATTTTTGGCTGTTTTTTTTTTTTTCTGAATAGCCCTTGTATGTTTGGGTACCATGCATGGTCTCAGTTAAAAGTAGGCTCCCTTGCTTTTAAAACATTTGAATAATACTTATCACTTCAATCTCTACATTTCATGGAGGGGTACCCTAAGGCTGAGAAAGGATGTATGACTTGTAGGATCAGAAGCAGCTGCTCAGTCAAGATGAAAAGCAAGGGTGCTGCAGCTCTTTGTGACATTGGGTTAGACAAAGAGTTCTTCAATAAGACACCAAGAACATGATCCACTGTTCAAAATGATAAATTGAATTCCGTTAAAATAAAAAATTGCTATCCTTCAAAATATACTGTTAAGAAAATAAAATGATAAGCCCTGGTCTGATAGAAAGCATTTGCAAGCCACACATTTGATAAAGGACTTTTATGCTCTGAAACTCAATAATAAGAAAACAAACAACCCAACTGAAAACCAGGAAAGTATTTGAATTGACAAAAGAAGCTACAGTTGACTCTTTGTTAACCAGAACTCAAGCAACCAGCACTCTCAGGTAACCGGCCAAAATTTTTTGCCGGTTGCTTGAGATTTTGCTGGTTATTTGAGAATGCTGGTTGCTTAAGTGCCTGTTAATGGAGAGTCCACTTACATTTATTTATTTGGCATCTACCAATCCCCATGGGTGCCGGTTAACTGAGAGTCTGTTGCATATGGATGCCAAATAACCCCATAGAAAGATGCCCACACCTTTAGGTATTGGGAAAATGCAAATAAAACCACATGAGATACCTTTACATTACCTACTCACTTGGCAAAAACAGGCCACACCAAGTATGGTAGGGATCATGTGAAAACCCCTCAGATGTTCCTATATTTCTGGCAAGAATGCAAAAATGGAGCAGCTTCTATGGAAATAGTTGAGTAGTTATTACAAGTGTAAACATACATGTATCATTTGACCAAGAAATCCCACTCCTAGATATTTGCCCAAGAGAAATAAAAACTTATGTGTATGCACAAAAAGAAAAGTATATGTGCAAACATTTATGGAGGCTTTAGTCATAGTCACCAACACCTGCAAATAAATAACCCAAATATCCTTCAACTGCTGAATGGATAAACAAACTGTGGTACATGCATACAATGGAATACTCCTCAGCAAAAGAAAAAAGAAAGAAAGAAAAACAAAAACAAAAGGGGAATGTGGATGAATTTCAAAAGCAATGTTTTAAATTAAGGAAGCTAGACTCAAAAGGCTACATACTGTGTGATTCCACTTAGCTGACACTCTGACAAGAACAAAGACTAAGACACAAAAGTCAAATTAGTGATTGCCAGGGGCTGACATGGGGTGAGCCCACTAACCACAGAGGGGTTAAAGTGTATTGACTGTAAAGTGGCTGCAAAGTGCCACAAACTGGGTGACTTGCTCAACAGAAATTCATTGTCCCGGTTCTGGAGGTTAAGAAGTCTGAGGTCAAGGTGTTGGCTAGCTGATTCCTTCTGAGGGCCACAAGGCAAGGATCTGTGCTGGGCTTCTTCCCTTCGCTTGTTGGCCGTCTTCACACTTACATGATGTTCTCTGTATGTGTGTATCTTCAAATTTCCCCATTTTATAAGCACACCAGTCATATTGGATTAGGGCCCACCGTAATCACTTTACCTTAACTTCATCACCTCTGTAGAGACCCAATAGCCAAATGAGACCACATTCTGAGGTGTTCGGGGTTAGAAGTCCACTGTATGAATCTGTCAGAGACACAATTTAATCCACAGCAGGAGCGGAAGGTAATTTTCTGAGGCTACAAAACAGTTCTGTATCTTAATTGTGATGGTCCCACGTATGTATGTGTCAAAGCTCATGAAACTGTATACTAAAAAGGGTACATTTAATTGCATGTAACATAACTTGACTTTTAAATTCTAAAAAATAAAGCAGATCTCCCAAACTTTTCTTCAAACAATGACTACACTTTCCAATCTACTGCATTATCCTGACTATACCATTTGTTTCAGGCACCCATGGGTAGAGGGAGGTAATTTTTTTTAGAATCCCAAGTAGGTCACAGTTTCACAGACAAGCCTTTTTTTTTTCTGCGTGAATTTGTCTATAAGCAACTTCCCACCAAAGCATAAAGATTCCATCACACTGAATGGTCCATTTTTTGAACTGCCTTTCCGGAGTGGGTTGAAGTAACACAGAGTGAGCCCGGCTGGGGAAATGCTGGTTTGGACCTGCCGAGGTTAGCTGGAGCCAGGCTCCACTCCCAGTGGGTGGAAACTGCTTATCTTCTGGAGTCTCAGCCTCCACCTGGGGCCACTCAGAGGCCACCTGCAGGACAGGGAGACAGGAGATCAAACCTCCTGCCAGCCACACTCAGATACACAGGAAAGAACTCAGGAGGTGACCTCATCTTTATGGGAGGAGAGCAGGTGGATAAACTTGCTCCACACACTTCATCTGTGGGGACGGGAGAGGTAGGTTAGACACACACAGACCTTGCTTCGTGTGGGAGGGAAAATATTGAAAGGGGCCAGAGATAACAAACCATGGCTCAGCCCCCTCCCGCCTCCCCTGCCCCCATCTGCTCCGGTGCCTCCTTATCTGTCTTATTCTTCCACCATGTGACCTTTAGCCATTCTGCAGGTCTATACCTGCTCAGGCCAAATGCAATTGCTTGACCACTAGGGGAAGAAGGAAGTCTTTGTGTCTTCTTTCCCTCTGTGTGCATGTGTATGTTTGTAATCCAAGTCAAGGTGTACAGGAATGTCTGGAGAAGAGAAATAATAATTTTGGGAAAATTCAAAGTGTACTACAGCATTTCGGGAAGTTGTTCTCCTTCTGAGCACTCGACTTTGTCCGTCTACACCAGCGTGGTGTGGCTGAGCCTGGGAACTGATACCAATTGGAACCAACAGGGAGCCAACTGGAAAGAAGGACGCTCTGAACCGATGTGCTTAAGGCGCTGATCAGACGGCCTCCAGAGGCAGCCGGACCGAGCCAAGGCGCTCCATGGTCACATTCTAGGCCAGGCTGCTGTGGGCAGGTTGGGCAGCCGCCCCGGCCAGGCCTCCCAGGAGTTTGACAGCGTGGCTTGTTCTTTCCAGTTACTGTCAGAAGTGAGCTCACTGTTTTGTTAACCTTCTCAGCCTTCCCAATTCTCTGTACGCTCCGTCTAGTTTCTATTCAGTCTGGCCCTGCTGTTTTGCTTTTGTGTTTTTGCTGCAGGGACTTTTTTTTGGTTAATGTCCTGATTTTTATTTTCTAAATTGAAACAAAGAGTTCATTGCATGTGCTTAGTTTTCTCTCTGTCGTACGGGAGCAAAAGGAGGTTGCTTCTTTCCATTAGTTCTGTGTCCAGAGAGCAGGAGAAATGGACTCGGAGGGTTTGGGTTTCCAGGGGCTTTTCCACAGGTTTATAGAGTCTGTGAGAATCGATGTGGCATGAATACTCTCTCTCACTCTGTTCCTCACTTATTCTTCACAATAACCCTATGGGGTCATATTATTATCTTCACTTTACATGTGAGGAAACAGCCATAGAACTCAACAGACTTCCCCCATATTCCACGGCTAGTTCAAGGTGGCAGGCAGGCAAGATTTGAACACTGGGGTTCCTACTCTTTTTCTTTCCGCCCAGCTTTATTGAGACACATTTGTCATATAACATTATGTAAGTATAAGGTGTAAAATGTGATGGTTTGGTATATATATATATGTTGTGACATGTTTACCTCAAAAAGGTGACTTTTAACATATCCACCACCTCACATGGTTACAATTTACTTTTTGTGATTGAGAACTTTTAAAATCTACTCTCTTAGCAAATTTCAAACATATAATTTGGTGTTAACTATAGTCTCCATACTGTATACTGAAGAGATATCTGTACCTTCATGTTCATTGCTGCATTATCTACAACAGCCAAGCTATAGAAATAACCTAAGTGTCCACTGACAAATAAATACATAAAGAAAATGGTATATGTATATATATATATATATATCTTATCATTTATTGTCCACCTACTTTTGGTTTACCCTGTATGTGTGTGTATATACACCAAATGGTATACACACACACACACACACACACACACACACACACACACACACACGAAAGTTGTCCAGAAAGTATCCAGCCATGTAACCATTCTTGTTACATTGACAATGCCTGGATTTTTTCCATGACAGTTCTTGTATATAATGGAATATTATTTAGCCATAAAAAAGGAAAACCTTGCCATTTTGTACAACATGTATAATCATGAGGGCATCATGCTAAGTGAAATAAATCAGACAGAGGAAGACAAATACTGTGTGATCTCACTTATATTTGGAATCCAAAAAACAGAACTCACAGAAACAGGACAGATTGGCCATTGTAAGAGGTGGAAGAGGGGAGAGGAAGTGGGTAAAGTTGATCTAAAGGTACTAATCTTTGGGGATCATACTCTTAACCCCTTCACTTCATTATTTCAAGGCCAGTTCTACCTCTTCTTTGTGCTGTGTGATAACTGGTGTATCACTTGGGCTCTCTGAGGATAACCTTTCTCGTTCGGCAAATGAGACAATTACATGGCTCTTGTCAGAAATGACGGGCTACTATGTGTGAAGGTGGTTAAAGCCCCCACAATGTTAGCCTCACACAAGAGCTCTCTTTTTATTCTTCCCTTGTTGGCAGTCATTTGGTTGATGATCATGAGAACTTTCCCTGAGCATTCCACATAACAAGAGCTAACCATTTGGATCACTTATTATACACCTGGTACTACACTGACCACTTTGCATACTTTGCTTCCTCTGCTTATGACTTAACCTCACAACAATAATGGGAGGCAGGTGCCACAATTATCCCCATTGTATAGGTGAAGCTGAGGCACAAAGAGGTTGAGTAAGTTGCCCAAGATCCCATCCCTGCCTGATAATGGTGAAGCCAGTACTCTAACTGAGGTCTGTCTGGCCCATTCTGTCACCCAGCTGTGCTAGTGTCCTAACCAAAGCACTAGGGTGAGGGCAGGGGAAATTGTGTGGCTGAAACTGAAAGCACCTTGTACTCTACCCACAAGCAAGAACAAGAATCTAAGAGGAATGTTCTCATTAATTATTTTCCCCTTATTAATTGTTTTTATAGTTGACTTTTTCATATTTTTTCTGCTCATTTGTGCTATTGGTCAATAAGAGGGATTCTCTAAATATTCAGATACAAGACAAGAACTCTTACATTTTGTAAATACACATCCAAATGTGTAAAAATATGAAGAGGAGAATAAACTAGTTGATCACTCATAGCTTGTGTGGTCAATATCTGAATTAAAAAAAACAACAATAAGATAGAAAATCTTACTACTGCTGTATTCAGTTCTTCATTTTCAAGTCCGTACTTAGCACTTTGCATTGCGCTGGTCAAAGAGAAGTTCCCTTAATAAATTGTTTTGGGTAGCCGAGGTGTTTTCTAGCCTTTCCTTCCCATCCACCACCAAGGATCTGAGTTTTCTGCCTTATGGAAAGAAAGGAGGCAGAGACAGCAACGTGGTGAGCTGGGCTCACAGACCCATGATGCCAAGGAGCCCTGGGACTGGGCAGAGGTGGAGGTGGCGGGGTGTTAACATAGCTGAGCAGGAAGAGTCAGGGCCTGTGCCAGGCAGTGTCCAGCCCGACATGTAAAATAGATTGATCTGGCATCAACGCCTGCCCAGCCTATCCCTAGAGGTTCCTCTGGATGCCCCATCACCTTCTGGCCTCCAAGCACTCTTTCAGTGACTCTTCCCGGGAGGCCTTCCTCCCTATCAACTAATTTCTGCTGTTTATCTATGAATTGGTTTATAGGAACTAGTGACCTGACAGTATTTGAAATGTGATAAAAAATTTCTGGGGGCCCCAAAGAAATAATCACTGAATTCCATTTCTGCAGAGGGGAAAGGACAGAACTCTCTGCTAGTCCAGGGGTTACAGATTCCTGTCTTCAGGGGCAGGGAGCAAATGCAGATATATGAGGCAGCACAGGACCGTAGGCACTGATGGCAGACTGTGGCAGAATGGAGAGCCATTACTCACCTAAGGGCGGTCAATGTCCAGCTTTAAAGACACTCTTTCAGCAAAAGAAAAGAAACACAAATAAAAACAGATGCACTCTAAATGCAACATGGTACCCCGGCTTAGATCCTGAAACAGAAAAGGACCTTAATGGAAAAGCCATTTCACTGGCTTTTTCACTAATGTAGTTTAGGTAATAGTAAAGTACTAATGTCAATTTCTTCATTTTGACAAATGTGCCATGATTGTGTAAGATGTTAATAGAGGGAGTTGGGTGGAGGGTGCATGGGAACTCTGCATGAACTTTGTAACATTTTTGTAAGTCTAAAATTATTCTAAAGTCATATGCTTATTAAAAAATAAGACAGCTAAATCCATAGGTGAGCTTTATGATAACAGTAGCTATCATTTATTCAGATATGAGGCTTACAAAGTCTAAGAGCTTTATATATGCTACTCCACTTGGTTCCCATGACAATTCTATCAGGTAAATACAACTGTTATCCTCCTTTTATTAATGAGGAAACTAAGGCACAGGCAGGGTGGGTATCTAGCCCAAGGTCACACAGCTATAGTATGGTGGGTCCAGCCTTCTAATCCAAATACACAGTATTTTTTCCAAACCAGCCCACTTGTGGGACGCAAAACACATCTGTCAGGATCAGAGGCTCAGTAGCTGTCAACTTATAACTAGGGGGTGGGGTGGGGACCACAGCGAGGTGAGTGAAATGCCTCCTGGGTGCAAAATTAAAGCAGCACTACCACCTCACACCCACTAGGATGGCTCCTACCAAAAAAAAAACCAGACAAAACAACAACAAGTGTTGGCAAGCATGAGGAGAATTTGGGACCCTTAGTGCACTGTTGATGGGAACGTAAAATGGTGCAGCCACTGTGAAAAAAATATGGCGTTTCCTTAAAAAATTAAACATAGAATTTACCATATGATTCAGCAATTCTATTACTTACAGGTATAAACCAAAAAAGAATTGAAAGCAGGATCTCAAACAGGTATTTGTACACCCATGTTCATAGCAGCATTCTTCCCAATAGCTAAAGGTGGAAACAACTGAAATGTCCAGGGATATATGAATGGATAAGCAAAACATGATATATGCATGTGATGGAATATGATTCATTCTTAAAAGGGAAGGAAATTCTCATCTATGAGTATGCTATAGCATGGATAAGCCTTGAGGATGTTGTGTTAAGTAAAATAAACCAGTCACAAAAAAGGCAAATATTGTATGATTCCACTTATATGAAGTATCTAGAGTTGTCAAATTTATAGTGGTGGTTGCCCAGGGCTGGGGCAGGAGGAAATGGGGAGTCATTGTTTAATGCATATATGCAGTGTTTCAGTTTGGGAAGATGAAGAATTATGTTGTTGGAGGGTGGTGATTGTTTGATAACAATGTGAACATACTTAATACCACTGCACTGTACACTGAAAAACAGTTAAGATGGTCAATTGTGTTATGTGTATGTTACCACAGTTACATTTAAAATAAAAATTTAAGAGGCACAAGAACATTTAGTCATCAAGATAAATAATACTCTAATGCAGCATTAAAAAAAACACAAAATTAATGCAAAACTTCACAAGACAAAAAAATCAGAGATTCAACAGAATCAGGAACAGTGTCATATCAAATTATACAGTGGGGTCTTGAGGCAAGAGGAGACTTTGACACCACTGATCCTGAAGGACACACCCCTCTGGAGCCTATGGGAATCTCAGGGGTCAATGGGGGTATGGGTATACATTTAAAAAGCTCCCCAGATAATTCTGATATTCAGGGTTTCCCGACCCCCACTCACTCTAAGAAAAAAAAAAGGAGGAAAAATGTCCACATGTATTGGAGGAAACAGGTCCAAAGGGTTAACTTTCACTTCCTGGAGGACACTGCTGGTTAGAAACGAGTTCATGGTGGCAGGTCTGGGCCTCAATAGTCAGAGAAGGATGCCTTTGGAGGCTGAAGGCCCTGCTGTCCCATTCCAGGGCAGTTCTGCCTCAGGGGCCCTGTGACCCATGCTTACAGGTGCTCGTGGGGACACCAAGCCTGCACACCTGTGGCCGGATCTCTTAGACATTTTACCAGCCAGTTTCAGGCTGATTTTAAAACCTGTTTCAGACCTAACCTCCAGGCAGCCTGCTGCCCTTAAGTGCCAACTCTCTTGGGAAGTTGCAGATGGGGACGCAGCAGGGACAAGTTTCTGCAGCAACACCTGGGGTTTAGGTACCGCCATTAGCAATGCAAATGCAGGGGCGTGTCGGCTGCTTTATGAAATGGAGCTCTTGGCACGTCCTCAAGCGCCACTCAGGTTCATCTGTCATCCCCTAGTCAGCCCTGGGAGCCGAGTGGATGGGCTACATGTGCTAACCCGGCGCAATGCATATTGTCTCAGGGCTCAGGATTTATGAAGGCTTATTTCTTAATATTTTGGATCCCAGTGCTTAGAGTCATGAGATCCTGTCCTTAACCCCAGAAGCTCCCACCCTCTCGCTCTGCGTGTTTCTGTTTTCTCTGCCAGAGAGCAGAGAACTCAGTTTCTTCTTTCTCAGCCCGCAGGGTCTGGCCCTGTCTGCCGCCCAGAGTGCGGGACCAGCCCCTGCAACCGCAGCCCCGGCGGCTGGATCGCCTCCCCCTGGCATTCCTTTCCTCTTCCTGCCCCTCTCCGTTCCCCCAAACACCTGGCCTCCTCCACGGTTCAGTGCCTCTCAGCTGCGGGTCATTTTGCCCCACAGGGGACATTTGGCAATGTCTGGAGACATGTTGATGGTCGCGACTGGGGTGGGTGGGTTGGTGTTCCTGGCATGTCATGGGCAGAGGTCAAGGCTGCTGTTAAAGAATGCACTGTGCACAGGACAGCCCCACACACCAAGAAACCACCTGCTCAGAAATGTCAGTAGCGCTGAGGATGGGAGACACGCGCCCAGCTCACCAGCTCCAGCAACTGTAGCTCAAGCATCTCTTCCTCCCCCGGAGAGCTGTGTCAGTCCCAGCCTTCCTGCCGTCCTCACCCCTGCCTGTGACTCCCAATGCACACCAGATGATGCCATTTTCAGGGCAGGCTCCTTTCTTTTGGAGTTCTTATCATAATTTGTCACTTATATTTGTGTGTTTTTGTGTGATGAATGCCTACGCCTATGCACCAAGTTGCACAAGGTTAGGGACTTGTGGCTCCTTCACCTTTGAGTGCCCAGAGTGAGCAGAGCAGGTTGCCTGATGCATACACAGTATGGATGAACCAATGGGATGAATCCTCCCTCTGTTCCTGTGGAGAGATTGCCATGTTCAGGGCAGGCCCCGAGGCCCTGCTGGACTGAAATAGCTGGGGGAGGGTGCGGGCTGTGTGTAGCACTGGGGGATGAGATTGAGTGCTGAACAGACCCAGACCCTCTACCCCCTTTTACCCACTTTCCCTTACCCTTTCCCCCCTCCTTCTCCCTTTGTCTCTCTCTCCTTCTTCCTCTCCCCCTAGTCCTCTCCCTAGCTTCCTTTTCCTCTATCCCATCCCCTTTCCTTCTCAAAAACAAATATTTATTGAGAACCTACTGAATACCAGGAGCTATGCTGTATCAAGTATCTAACAATGAACAGCACAGACACAGAACTTGACTTCATGGGAGACAATGGTTAAACAAGTTGTCACAAATGTGATGAATATCCCAAAGGGGAAGGAAGTGAGAAATCTAACCAGGCTGGGAAGGGTCAGGGAAGGACTTCCTTTTCTCCTCCTCCTCCTGGACCTCTCTGTTCCTAGTCCTGGGCTGGGATTAATGTGACTAGTGTTAAAGTATAACTCTTGGGAATCATCTCCAAAGCAAGTAGGTTCAGCTCATGGGTGCACAAGACAATTGTTGGGGTACACACAAAAAATCTTAGTGATCTTTATGTTTATTTTTACCTTACCTCTGTTTGAGTTTTAATTTGGGGGCATATTTGATAATGTACCCAATTGCCTTTGTTGGGTTCCTGGAAACAGACTTTGAAATGTAGAGCTGTGTGCAGGTTTATTGGGGAGTGGCCTCTGGATACCTGTAAGGAAGGCAGGCGGGTCAGAGGAGACAGATGGCCTGAATGCACAAGGAACAGAGGCTCAGCCATCCTACGGGGCTCTAGAGCTGGATGGCCCTTCAGCGTGATCCCAAATTAAGACAGAAGGGTTGGGGTTTTGTACCCCCATCAGCCAATCACTGGCCTTACAGGCCTTGACCTTGAGTGAGCTGTTTCCTTCAGCCAAGGGCAGTTTCCAATGCAAAATGCGGCTGTAAGACTCCAGCAACTGATACTCCCAGTTGCTGGGAGATGGAGGCATCAGCTCTGAGGGCGATCTGGGCAGATCAGCACAGTGTGCTCCTAAGAATCTAGCCATCGAGCAGTACAAGGGAATTTCACACACACACACCCTCATGCTTTGGGGACTGTGTGCCCCAGATGGGCCGCTGATAGGGTCATGCCATTCAGAAAGTTTAAAGATCACCAATTACAAGTACACCTTTATATCAGTTCACACTCGCATGGCCATTTCCATAGGAGTCCCGTGTCTCAAATAAGCTCCTCTCAAACCGCTGCATTAAGTAAGGCGTTTCCCTATTTTGAAAGTGATGGAAGACAAAAGCAACTCTGTAGCATAGAAAGCAGGACAGGGAGCAACCAAAACCAATCTGATCTGGATTTCTGATTTGACTACATTGTAGTTAATACAGTGATTAGGAGTATGGAGCCTCGCTATCTGGGTTCAGACACCAGTTCTACAACTTCCTATGTGAACTTGAGCAAGCTAGTCAACTTTCCTCATTCCTGTTTCCTCGTCTATAAGACAAGGACAGCATAGCACTTACTTCATAGGATTATTGTGAGGATTAAATGAACTGATACATGTAAAGTGCGTAGGGTAGTGTCTGAGACACAGTAAGCACTCAACAGATGTTACTCAATATCATTAACCTACATGTTTTTCTCCCTAGGGAAATGAAAGAATTTTGGCTTTTGAAACTATTGTGGAGCCACTTGTATCAGTTAAGATTAGGCCCCTACGGCTGCTCCAGACTCCAGCCATCATGTTTGCTTTGCAAGACAGAGTAGAGAGGAATGAAGCAAACTTGACCATGGAGGCCAGCCCCAGTCAGATTTCTATTAGACACAGATGTGTTAACTGCACACGGGCTGCCTCCTATTGTAACTCTGGTTGTTGATCAAAGCTGCCTCAGTCTCCTTTCCACCTTGAGGTTCTTTTGACACAAGTCCCCTGTCATTAGCTGGCCTTGATGTGTGTCTGCCCCCAAAGGAAGTGGTGGCGGGTTCTCAGTGGGTGGGGGCCTAGGACAGGTTCCCCACTGTCCCCCTCAGAGACCACTAAGGATTCCAGCTGAGAGTTAAGTGTCTAGCACTTGTGGGAACCACGTTACTCATGGAACCCCAGAGAGCAGTAGCCTTTATTCCTGATCAAGGCCCAGACAATTGCCTAGCCCTGCCAACCCTCACATGACCTTTTATAATAATTTATTACTAATGGGAACCAATAGTCACTGGGTAACCACAAGGTGCCAGGGATATAAATTATTATAGTTCCTTAAATCCTTATAGTAGCTCTTTGAGATGGAGGACTTTAGCTCAGAGAGGTTGAGTAACACCCCCAAGCCTACAGTTCTTAAAAGTGGTGGGGCCTGGACTAGAACTCAGGTCTGATTCTCAGACTGTTCTTTGTCCTATAAGAGTTACCTCTCACTTAAATGCATTTGATTAGTTAGTGGTGTGGGGAGGAGGGTGGTGGAGAATCAATCAAATTAATGCAATAAATATTTACTGAGCCTCTACTAAGTGCCAGGCACTGGGGACACAAAGCTGAATAAGACACAACCCCTCAAGGAGTATCAGTAGAGACAGTCATAGCTACAAATCCTTTTGAGTCAGTTTATGAAGGGCAAAGTCATAACACAGGATATTATGGCTATACAGCAGTATAATCCACACCTACCTGGGGATTTAAAGGGTGGGAAATAGAAAGAATCATAGAAGGCTGCCTAGAGGGAGCAGTCTCTGAGCTGAGTCCTAAAGAGTGAATTTGACAGGTAAACAGTGGGGAAGGCCTTCGAGGCAGAGGGCACAGCAAATGCAAAAGTCAGGAGGCCGAGGCAACATAACATTTCAGGCATTCGAGGGCTGTCCCAAAAATATCCAGCCATAATGCCTCTATTTTTAAAAAAAGATTTATTTTATTGTTTGAGAAAAGATGACAGAGAGAGAGAAAGAGAGAGAGAGAGAGAGAAGGGGCAGGGCCCAGAGAAGACACCATAGCTGCATACCATCAGTTGTGACATAATTTCATTCCATCAGTTGTGACGTCATTTCATTCCACACAGGTGGATGTGGGGTCACATGGAATGAAACTGAACTGTGGACCTCCCACATGGGAAGTGAGAACCTTTGCTGCTGGGATTGGCGGTTACCAGTTGCACCACAGGTCAGCATATGGGTTGGCATGGGCAGGGGCTGGGATTTGATCCCCAGACCTTGCAGTTGTAAGGCAAGCACTCAACTTGCTGAGCTATCCTGGTATCCCCTAAGTGCTTCTATTTTTCACATTGCATGGCTGGATACTTCCCGGACAGCCCTTGTAGACTCTATAGGTATTGACTCCAGTGTAGCATTCTAATACACACTCAGTAAACATTTTTCACCAATCAAATGCTTTCTTCACCTGCAGTGCCTGAAAAAAAAAATCTTTGCAATCACTCATTTGGTTTGTGGGTCACATTCATCTTGACTGTTTCACCAGCCTTGTCTCCCACTTGACCTGGCTGCCACTTCTACCTCCTCCCTCTACTCCCTAGTTCTCTATGGAGAATGTTCCTTCTCATTGGCAGACATTCTTGTCATGTTCCTGGAATTCTACCTTGTTTGTGTTCCTGGGAAGCCATTGGATGCTGTACTGCTTAGGGTTCCCATGTTGGATGAATGAATGCTGCTATCTTCAGTGAGTGAGGTCTTTACAGGAGCATTTTCCCTCCCATTGTCAGATGTCAGTTGCCAGGGCACCTGTCAGGGGTGGGGGTGGGGGGGTAGGGGTTGAGTGTGTCTTCAATTTCTCCTGCTTCAGGTAGCTGTGGCGCTTCTCTGTCTCCATGGGGAGTCCCAACCTCCCCATTCCCCCTTCTCAACTTACTCCAGGTTCCTTTTCCCCTCCTCCCATCTCCCCCATCCGCAGACATCATTGTAACTTATACTCAGGAAATTACGTCTTACAGGATTCAGAGACAGGAATTTCTATGGGTGCGATTTTAATATTGGGATCCAAGGGATATATGAAAGCCAGGGGATAAGTTGAGTCCTGACCCAGGTTTGTCTCACAGTGGTAAACTGAGTCCATGGGCCCACCCTCTGATCATTTCTTCAGCTCCCAAACATACAAATGGAATAGACATTCTTGGTAGGTTGCACAACTCTTGCATCTGTTCTTTCAGCAATAAAGTAAAAGAAGGAAAAGCCATGTGCAAGTCCCAAAACTTCACCCTTTGGTCAAGATAGTATGTCAAAACACTGCACCCTAGGGGGAACGGCAGATTGGTGCCACCCTTGAAGATAGAGGATGTAGGGGTGAGGATCTCCATCATGCGCTCATTTAATTGATCGGTCTGGCCCTTGAAAAAGTGGATCATGGGGAAGACCATGTACTGCTGAAAACTTGGCCAAGGAATACGCCCAACTGCAGCTGTTTTTCACTAGGACCGATGAACACATCCTAATGTAGGTGACACTCAGCTATTCAGTTTCAAATACCCATCAGAAAGGAGGGTCAGAGGTAACTGATGTGCACATGCAATGAACAACAATGTACATTTACAGTTTTGCCCCTGGGCTATGTCCATTTCTGGCTGTCTGTCACATGTCGTCTAGAGGAATCTAAACCATCTGACAGTTAGGCAGACTATCACCTGGGTCCACTATATTGATGACATCATGTTATTCAAACCTGATGACAGGTGGCAAATTCTCTGGATGCCTTGGCAACATACATGTGCTTCAAGGCATGGGAGGTAAGCACTACAAAATGTCAGTGACTTGCCACAGTGGTGAAGTTTTTGGGGGCCCAGTGATCCAGGGCATGCTGGATTATCCGATCTAAAAGGTCAAGTTCCTGTACTTTGTACCTTCTACAACTAAGAAAGAAGCACAGGGCTTGATAGACCTCTTTGGGTTTGGGAGGTAGCATATTCCATGTTGGAATACTGACCTGTTTGTTGAGAGGTACAGAAGAAGCCTAGAATGAGTGGGCTCTAGAACACTTCTCTAATAAATCTCTTGAACTAAAATTAGCATCTCAAGCTCTGTGTCCAGGGATCCTGACCTGAGACAAGTGCTTTAGAAGAGGCCAAGTGGTTCAGAGCCAGAAGACAGAATGCCCAGGTCTTAATTCTAATGAGTTCTCTTCTGGCTGAATGATCTAAGCATGTTATCTTGCCTCTCTAAGACTTCATGTCTCCATCTATAAAAGGTGGGATTTGTGTTGGTTCAACATTTCTTAACCTTCTCCCATGAAATAACAGATATGACAGAAAAGATTTACATGCATGACACACTCTCAAGGGTGTGCCCTCAGCACCCATAGGAGAGGCTGAGGGTTATGTGCAATTCCCAGCAGGCTGGCTGTAACCCCTCCCTGTCTTCCCACTCAAGAAAGAATTTTGGAATGCAGTGGGGAAAAATGCAATAATGTGGTAGGATCGACACTATTCAACTACATTTTTATAGCATCATTTGCAATCTATAGTACTTTAGTGTGTTTTAAAAATTACGGCTGGGGAAGCCAGGATGGCTCAGCGGGTTAAGCGCTCACTTTGCAGCCCCGGAGACCGAGGATCGAATCCCGGCCCCGGCCTGTGCAGACCCACATGCTGACCTGGGGAGTTCCCCCAGTTCAGTTCTCTCTCTGTCAAAAATAATAATTAATTAATTTTAAAAAATTATGGCTAATGAATTTTACAACGTCTTGACAATATGATTCAGAACCGGTGGTCAAAAAATGCTCTTTAGAATTACTTTGCATCTCCGAAGTTTTTAACTCTGAAAATGGGTCCCCCAAAAGGAGTTTCAACGCATTTCTGTGTCAGTGCCACTGTGATACTTGATGTAAGAGTCTTCCTTGGTATATATAAATGTGCATATAAGTTGAATGTGTGTTTGAATGGGTTTCACTTATTATGACTCCATTATGGAGTCATTCAGCCGATATTTGCCAATTCCTCACTCTTGTGTTATTTCTGATTCTAGAAGTCTAAGTTATGATGAGTTGATTAAAATTTAGTGTCAGTACAGTAGCATTTCAAAAAAGTGCAGGTTAATAAATGTTAAGAGAGGATGGGGTTTTGTGGCCAGAGAACTTTGGGTCAATTAAGGAGAATTTCTTTATTGCAGAACTTCTCAAGTCCTTTCATCTAATCTGTTAATATGCCTTGTAAATATCCAGGAGAAAAATTTAGTCTGCTGTGCTTCCCAAACATTTTGAACATGTAACCCCCCCCATAAAATTAATGTTTCCAGGAACACACTTTGGAAACGTCTACCAGGTAGCAATACCAGGTTTCAGTGGTTCCTCAAGAGTTTGAGATAATTTTTCAGTAATAGTATCTGTGCTGACTTACCCACGACCCACAGAATTATGCCCTGAGTGAAGTACAGTGTGTCTACCACATGGGCTCACTCTCTTTCCCATTGCTTCCGTCCCCATCTGTAATCCAGATTCCACAAAAGCAAACATACAGGGCTCCACTCTAGAAAGTGTATTGCTGCTCTTCTCAGGGATTGACAGATGTTTGTTAGGTAATGACCAGCAATCACAACACCCCTTTATGAACCTTGTTCTAAAACCCAGGAGAAAGGTAACCTGGGATGGGAAACTAAGAGTCAATGAGATGCAATAATTCAAATAAGAGTGGTTACACTTGTCAACTAAGCTGATTGCTTAAATGTTGCTTAGAGATAATTTTTTTTTTTTTAATGAAATAAAATAAAGAAGCTGTTTCATTTCCAGGCACAGAGTCTGTGAGTATCTTGAGAGGAGAACCTGCAAAGTCATGTCAGTAATGTGGTCTCATTTATTGACCACTCTGTGCCTGAACTATGGTGCATATTTAGCACTCAGCTCTTTGCTTGCATGCTCCCTCCTCAGATAGGCCTTTCCTGCCTGTCTTCTCTCAGATAGCCTCACCGTCACTCTCCATACCCTAATCGGGCTTTAGCCCCGCCCACCATTGTATCATTTTCTGCTTACGGTTTGTCCAACTAGAATTTAAGCTCCCTGCAGAAGGGTTTGTGTATTTTAGTCTATGCTGTCTTCCTAGCATCTGGAACAGTGCTGGGAACATTCTAGGCCCTCAGCAAAGTATTCATGCAAAGGAGGCATAGATGAATGATCTCATGGAATTCTAACTCCAACCCTATGAGCTAAGGCCTATTAGTACCTCCATTTGGTAACTGAGGAGACTGGGTCACAAAAAACATTAAGTCACTTACTTAAAGACATGGGAAGTGATCAAGCCTGTATTCAGATCTAGGCGTTAGTGAGAGCTGCAGCCAGCAGGCTAGGAATGAGCCCAGAAGATAGTATCGGGCCAGTGTCTGGCCTCCACGGGGACTCCCTAAAATGTGTATGATGGGGGTTCATTCTGACATATTGAAACAGAATGGGTGGGGAGAAGGCTGGGGGAGGATGAGGGGTAGGAAAAGGGATGAGGTAGAGAGAAAAGAATCATATCTACTGCAGACATCAGTTCCCAAATGGACCAGTCTGACCCCTTGGGACTCCTGTCTGAATGCTCCCAGAGAGAGGCGGGAAGGTACGCTTTTCACAAGGAACTCTGTCAGACCTGGGATGCGGTGATGTCCAGGTGAAATGAGAGGACCAGCTTGGCCCCTTTCAGCCCTGGCAGCTCTGTGTGACACAGCCTTGGCCCAGACACCAGGGTTACCATGGAGACCGTGGAGGGCATCTTGAGAACACAGAGCTAGAATAGAAGACAGCAGGGCTATATGTCAGTGCCCACGGAGCGTCACCTGGGGACTCCCAGGAAACCTGGGATGGTGAGCACGATGTTCTAAGATCTGAGGTGCCAAGTTCAAGTTAAGTGTAGGCAAACATAGCCGCTGACATTTGAATTGTTATTGTAATAGTGATTCTATTGGTACCTCCAAATGTTTTCTTTTTCTCTTTCAAGACCCCTGTTTGCCTGGGGGGTTCTGCTCCCTCAGGCAGTGCTGCCATGGGGGCTTTTTACCCAGATGTGAGCCAGAGGTCAAAGCAAAAGTGCGGCATTAATCTTGTCCTCTCTGGGACTATCTAATAATTCTCTGGTGGTTTTAAAAGGAAAATAATAATAATAAAGTCCATAATCGAAACCACATGGAAGGATGCAGGATCAGCTCCGGAGTCCCACCTCCTGGCATCCTATCTCGATGGACATGGGTGAGCTCCTGAGAGAGAAAGGAGACTTTTGTCTCCCCTTGGTCCAGGCCCAACTGCCATGCTATGCCCAAATTCCCCAGTGTCACAGGGCTTCAGTGAAGTTGCCCTTGATTTCTAGTAGCTGAGCTTTCTTGAGAGGCCCCTCCAGTATTGAGCTGCTCACTCGCCACTCCTTTATGTACATATTAGTTAGATGAAGTACACCCACTCGGATTGTGAAACACCATTCATTGTTTTTTTGGCGAGTTGTTCTTCAGGTGTTGTCAAGAAGTCTCATTCTTAGGGCCTCAATAGTGCTCCGTAGCCATGTCAGCTCTGTAGTGATGGCCCACAGGAAAAACCTTGACCCCAAGAAATGAGAAAGACTCCCCATAGGTGAGGTAAGTAATTAAGGAAGGGACAGCATTTTATGGTGTAAATTACACTGCGTTTACCGTAAAGCTAAACTGCTAATAACCCTTATAAAGTCCTCACAGGTAATGACTTAACCATGAACTGTGAGTTCCAGGGCTGCAGAACAGAACACGTTTGTACTTTAAATGCTATTGGGAAAGAGAAACTAGATTAAAATGGAAAAAAGCAGTTTTCCTTGTCCGCAGTCATTGAAGGGTTGGCTGGGGTTCAGGGATGGGATGGTGGTTTTTCCCCCAAACCTCCCTAGCACAGCGTTATGCAAATTTTAGGTGTAGCAGGGGTTGAGCATGGAATTGATTGCAGCTTGGAACGCTTGTAGCTTATGTGCAACGTGACTGAATAATCTCCAGGGCCATTTTGCTCCTCATTTCCCTGGAAATGAGAGGCATGTGACCATTGATTGCTTTCTGGCCCACGAGGTCACACACAATGCCAGGAAGAACCATGACCTTGTGTGAATGTTGCCTCCTTGAGTTGTGCAAAACACTGACCCTGATTCTTTTATAATAGGGCCAGGCATTAAATTGCCTGTAAAACTGATGTTCCTGACCCACTGGATAGTCCATTCTTGTATTCTTTTCCCACCCCCTGGTTCAGGTTAAATGACGTTTCTAGCCGCAGTCTATTTTCACCTGTTCCTGTTCATGAGTCAAAGATGGGACCTTTTACCCATTACCAAGGTTTACGATCTGCAACATCTGGAGCAAGAGAGAATGGGGAGTGAGAAAGAGAAAAGATGCTAAGTGACTCCAAGGAGCTGAAAAATGTGTGAGAATTTGTTCTGGGAAAGGTGTGAGAATTGGCTTTGTGATAGAAAATAATATTTTAGATCCCAGATCTTGGGTCTGGTGTTGAGTATGAATAGCCTTTGAGATGAAATGAGGGCATGGTGTTCCTGGCAAATGATGGAAAAAGCAATGTGTCCCCCTCACCCCCACCTCCCAAATAAAATATATTTTTATCCTTTTTCCAAAAGGCCTCTATGTACAAAACCAGCTGGTTTTCTTAGGAAATTACATTCAACTAATCCTCCACATAAATACTTGGCTTCAACAGAGAAAATGTTTGCCATCTTCAGCAAAAACTTGATTACACTTGCCTCCTGGCTTTTAAACAAACAGGGCTACTTTGCCCATTAGGCACTATAGGCATAATGCCTAGGCTAGGGCCCAAGGGTATTTTAAGAGCTGAGGAAAACACCTGAGACCTAACAAAATAAACAGAGAGGGTCATGTGTGCATGCATATATACATGAGTGTGTGTGAGAGAGAGAGAGAGAGAGAGAAGGAGGAGGAGGAAGAAGGGAGGGAGGGAAGAGAAAAGGAAGGAAGGAAGGAAGGAAGAAGGAAGGAAGGAAGGAAGCAAGGGAGGGAGGGAGGAAGGAAAAAATATTTTGCTTCTAAAATGGAAATTGTAAAATCAGAATTTTACATTTACTTAGTGACATAGCTGCAAATTATAAAATGTACCAATTTTATCAGTTGTTAAATTCAATATTTATAAGAATCTTGTTATAATTAAAAATAATTTGTGGATTCCAATTTCTTGTATCCAGTGTTTGCTGAGAAATCAGAACCAAGTGTGAATCAAGGGAGTTAGTTACCTGTAGAAAATAATTTCAAAAGTCAAATTAGAAAATGCCTTTGAAAAGAAATATTTTGCCCCGGAATTATGGTGGATATGGGTACATTTAAATGTGTTTGATAAGGTATAGGAGGATTTAAGAGGATTTTCAAGTGACCCTCTGTGTAGATTATTTCCCTTCCCTGGGTTTCATAGTCTCTACAATTTATGTTCTTTTTCTGATTCAAACTTTAAAGGAAACTCCCCCAAGAACGTTTCTTTGTTCTGCTCCACTGGCCTCCTTGACTATTCCTTTATCAATTACACATAGAAGGACTTTGTATTTGCTTTTGTTACAGACCACATCCATTCCTTTACTTATGTTACATTTTAACTAAAGTGAGAGCCTTAGAAGGAAAAGCATTTATTGATTTGAGAAAGTCACCATGTGTTGGGTGTGTGGAACACAACGTTGAGTGACACAATATCTGATCCCTTTCTTCAAGACTTTTATAGTCTAGGAAAGAAGACAGATAGGAAAGCAGATTAATTATTGCATGACTGCCTCCTGGAGGTTTATTCTCTGTTACTTAGACTGGAACTGCGTTCAATATGTTTTTATTCATTTCATCAGTATTGTATTTTCTGTGTATCAGGTACTATTCTCAACACAGGTGCTGTTAAACACTTTTGCAAATAGAAACCATCTAACCCTCCAGGTAGTCCTGTGTGGCATTGCTATTATCCCCATTTTACATATGAGGATATTGAAACACAAGGAAGTTAAATGATTTGCTCACAGTCAGTTGTACACCAAATAAATAGCAGAGCCAGGATTTGAACCCAGACAACCTGGCTCCAGTGTGCACGCCACTGGCATCCAGGGTATGAACTGAACCACCTGTACCAGAAGGGTGTGCAGCAAGTGCTGCATAACTCATCATGCGCAGGTGGGCGAAACCGGTGGGAAAGCCTTCACACAGGTGATATTTGAATTGCTATGTATAAAACAGGCTCTGCCCACCCAATAAATTTGGAGTACAGGATTCAAAATCGCATTTCAAGTGGAAAGAAGAGCCTATGCCATAGTCTATATGTATAAACAAATATACAGATATGGTGATTTGTTCTGGTAGAAATAAGTAGTCTATGTGGCTGGAATCCAGTGTGCTTAGAGAGGATGTATAGAGATCAGACTACGAAGGCAAGCAAGGAAAACATAAATTCTTGGTCATTTTGAAGAGTTTGGCTTGGTCAGTTTTGACTTGGGTTAAATGGAAAAAGGATAAATGTCTCTGGTTTCCTTTCAATTCCATTCCTTCAAAACCATGAAAGAAAAGCTTAATAAAATCAATTATGCAAAAATAAAATTTTAATAGGTGGAAAAAACGATACAAAGTCAAAGATCAAATAATAACTTTGGGTAAAATATTTGCACCACACAATACAGCCAGTGTTTCTTCATGCACTAAATCAATAAGGGAATTGCATGTGGTGATGGCTGTTAAGTAGACTTATTGTGGTGATTGCACAATACATATGAATATCGAATCATTATGTTGTATTCTGATACTAACATAATGAATAGTATATGACAATTATATGTCAATAAAAAATAAGGGGAAAATGTCCAACAAACGAAAAGACTAAGGACATGAAACGATCAAAGAAAAGGCACCTAAATATTTGTAAAGATATTCTGCCTACGTATAATAAGAGAAATGAAAATGAAAATAAGAATAAGATATACAGGAAGCCGGGATGGCTCGGTGGGTTGAGCGCTCACTTTGCAGCGCCAGGGACTGAGGATCGAATCCCGGCCCCGGCCCCTGCCCCGGCCCATGCAGAACCATGTGCTGAGCTTGGGGGTTCCCCCGGTTCAGTTCTCTCTCTGTCTCTGTCTCTGTATCTCTCTCTCTCTCTCTCTCTCTCTGTCAAAAATTAATAAATAAATAAATTTAAAAAAAAGTTAAAAAAAAAAAAGTTTAAAGATATAATTGTCATGGTTGGTTTGGCAAAGATCGAGAGATTTGATGATATACTCGCCTGGTCAGAGTTTGGGAAAACAGTCACCTTCATACATTTCTGGAAGGAGGATAAATTGGCACAACCTCTGTGAGGGCAATTGGGCAAAATCCATCAAAATTATGTGTGTGCTTACTTGATAACCTGACAATTCCACTCTCAGGAACTTAGTCTGCAGCTATATGAACACATGGACATGACATTGTATTTACAAGGATATGTATGACATTGTAACAGCAAATGATTGGGAGAAAAAAAATCTAAATGTCCTTCGATAAGGAACTGGATAAGTTCATTTTCATTCATCCACACATAGAATTCTTTGGTATCTTTAAAAGAGCAAGTCTGTCCTATATGTATGGATGTGGCAGAATCTCCAATATTTAGTGAAAAAAAGCATGGTACACAACAGTAGGTTAGGTTTGTTACCATTTGTATGCATGTGTGTGTTTAAGGAAATATATACATATATTCTAGAAGAATCCACAGAAATTGAGAATACTGGTTGCCTCCGGGGAAGGAAACTAAGTAGCTGGAAAGAGAAAGGGTATGAATATCTACTTCTTATGGCATAATTTGGGTAACTTCTGTATGACTTTTTTTTTTTTTAACCATGGCCTTCTTTTTCTAATTGTTAATTTTTTTGCCATTTGTTATCTTATAAGATTTTTGTTAACTTTAAAAATGCTGGTTGACCCCTCCCCGCCCCCCCCCCCACACACACACACTTACACCATTACATTGTTATGCATTTGGTAGGAGGACCAGTTGATCCATTTCACAGATTTAATTTTTTATAAATCTCCAAAGTAAGTCATCTTCTTGTGGAAGAAGAGGGAAGAGCAGGGCCACAATCATCAGATGGCTTGCAGAAGTGGCCGCTTCCGTCTACCTCCTGGCACGAGGTCTCCCCACCATCACCCTCTCTGCCAGGCTGCTGGGTGGGAGAGACTGTGTCTCTAGAGGAAGGTGAGCAGCAAAGCCTTTGGAGAACTTTTATTTAAACACCTTTCCAAATGCTGGCTTTCTGGTTATTTAAGCCCTGAGATAAAGGTGTTGAAACCTTGTCTGGCCTCCGTTCTGATTACAACCCTGGGCATGTGTTCACTGACACATTCCAGCAAGCACACAATCTTCAAGGACCCTAACTGGAGCAGAGCTCAGTTTTGCCGAAAGGGATGCATTTATACATCTATTTTTAGTGAAGTATCTGGGATCAACTTGCTTTGCTTTAATATGCTTATGCAACCTCACGGAAGCACTGATATCCCCCACCCCCGGTTAAAAACAGGGAGTGCAGAAGACCCCAGTGCCCATTGAAGAAAGCTCGTGCTTAGACCTCTCAAAGATAATTAATAAAGAGAATAAAGGGTCAACGATGAGTGCATCTGACAAGGCCAGGCCCTTCTAATGAATGAAAACTGCCCAGTTGCCCTGCAATATTTGTTTTGCCAGGAGACAACTCCTATCTGAAAGGTTTAAGCTACGTCTTGTTGAGCTGGTTTCGGAGGATTAAGCTCAGTGTAATTTCATCTTTCCCAGGTGTGAGACACTTGTGTGTGCAGTAATATGATTCTCTACTGTCAGGGAAAACAGTGTGCCTTTGTCAGCACTGTTTGACAGTGTCAAGCCCTGAATCATGACCTCACTCTCAGCGGGCCTAAATCCTGTGCGGTTACCACTTGTCCTTCTGCCGGGAGACGTGAGATTTCAGCAGCTGGCGCACGGTCACACCGGTCAGCAGAGTGCCCGTGACCCAGCTGGACCTCAGGGGCCCTTCCTGTCCCATTTCTTTGGATTCAGCAACACTGCCTCTATTTTCACCAATGCTAAAAACCTGATGCTTAGTAATTAATTGGTGTTTGCTTCAGCTAGTTGTGAGGCCAAACATTTTTCAGATTGTTTGGGTCATGTCCTCAATAATGGTTTCCTACTGAATGTTGGCATTTTTTTCTTTTTTTTTTTTGAAGTCTGTGTATGTATTCTTATTTATTTATTTATCTTTATTTGTTTCAGATGTAGAAAACAACATAATGATTAGACATTTATACCCCTCACAAAATGATAACCCCACTAAGTCGACTACCCATCTGACAGTGTACATAGCATTTTTATATACAATATCTACTCACATACATGCTTACTCTATGTCCTTACATGGATTATGGCATTTGATGCATGCCTCTATATCATGTTCATTTTACAGACTGGAAAGAAACATGCAGGGGACATGAAGTAACCTGACCAAGGGCTGGTATGTGGTGGATGTGGGATTTGAACCCAGGAGTCAGAGTCTGTCATTTTTGCACATAACTACAAAGTTATCTACCTTCACTTATATTATATGACAGACAGACACATGACCATCCTGAGAGGTGGTGATGACCATCCCCATTTTATAGGTGGGCAAATAGTGTCTCAGAGAATTGAAATAAGTTACCAAGGTGACACAGGTAGTAAAGAATTAATGCTAGCTAGCTCGGCTCCAAACTTGAGCTCGTAACTCACAAATGATGTGACCAAGAAAGGTGAATCTATTCCTATCTTGGTCAATATGGCACCCAGCACATGTGATAGACAGACAGATATGGGCCGTATTACCCCTTGTCGGCACCCGGCAACATGGAGAAGCGCTGGAAATGAGCTGGGGATTGGAGAAACTTGTTACTCTTGTCTCACTGTTTTGTAGCAGCAAAGAGCAAGGGAAGAGTCTTGAAGAGATGGAAACTTAAATACCACAGGTCAAACCCCATAATTTCACAGATGAGGAACTATTGCCTCAGAGACAGAAAGCAACTTCTGCAAAGTAACAGAGGAAGTGGTTTTGCTGGGGTTGGAGTCAGAGTCTCCTGACACCCAGTCTAGGGGTCTTTCTTTTACACCTTTTTGTTACCACAGAGTTTTATTGGCCCTTGTATTGCAAAAAATGCCATTTGGGTATGGTTCCACATGGTGTGTATCAGATCAGTCTGATTCTTTAATATGGCACTTTCAAGCTCTTTATCTGAAGCCTATGAATTTGCTTTTATGGTCCCAAAACATTGAATACAATAAACTTCTTTAATTCTACCTGATAGTTTTTTTGTTTAGAAAGTAGCAACTAGCATAGCCTGCCTTGAAATTAGTAAATTAAGAAATCATGTTATCTTATTAGATTACTTCTTTATCCAAATGTACCCCCTAAACCTATGCGGATACATTCTAGTCTTTGCTTTCCATTCAGGAGGAAATGTGAGATAGCGCAAGAAGAGTAGAGGAGAGACATCATAATTAGTACTAAACGGTACAAGGTTGCCATATATGATATATGTGGCTGTGTTCTATGTTCTTGGCAATTAAACTTTAATATTCCTTAACTCCACCATCATGATGGCCAAAATCAAGTCAAACATCTTTATCAGGTACTCTCATAGCGCCCCATAGATTCCTTTTGTAGCACTTACACTTTTCCATTTACTTCTAAGATGAGGTGACTAATTTCTTCTGGCTCCATTAGGGCAGAAACCAAACTGGTTCTGCTCATACTGCTCCTCAGGCACTTAGCACAATGTCTAGCACATAGTAGGTGCTCAACAAACACATGCTGAACAAATAAATGAACAAAACTAAAAACATAATGCTTTGTTTTATTTCTGTCTCCATAATCCAGCCACCTATTGTCAGACTGTTTTATTTAAATGGAATGATAGAGAAATCTTTAGAAAGGTCACCTCTCATCATTTTGGGAAGCTCACCTGTTCCATGCCAGCCAATGAATCACTTCTATGGGGTATCGATACACTTAGAAAACAGCTCTGGCAAGGAATCCCCTTGAAATTTCTTCGTATATCCATGCGGCTGGTATTTAGATGAACTTAAAATTTGGAGCTGTAGCTTTAGGAGGCTCTAAAGTCCATCAGCCAGACATCACCATGAACATTTGGTCATAACTCTTTCTGACCATTGGGGTGAACATTCTCGCCATAACTGCCCTGGCTGGCACATATGCACACACAGCAGGCCAAAAGCAGGCTCTGTGGTAAATCCACTCATATGGACACCCACTGGTAGAGCCACTCCAATAAACAAGGGCAGGGATTGGAAGTGAGAAGTGCATAAATGGTCCCATTTCACGAGGGTCACAGTTAGGACCAGCTGGGGCATAGTAGAAGATGCTCTGGATAGATTTGAGATGGGAGGGAGGTTTTAAGAATTTTTAGCCAAACCATAGTCTTCATCCCCCTTCAGTGACCAGCCCTTCTTTGAGATAATGATCTGGCACTAGAGTTAATCCATAGTCTGTGAGTGAATTGGAAAGCCAGATCCACACCAATGACCTAGTTGTTGCCCTACCTACAGGAGTAGGACCTGACATGAAGCCTGTTGTCACTGCTGAGAATGGGACTTTCAGTGATTGTTTTATTTGTTTAAGCTAAGACATAGAAAGAATAATCTCTCCTTAATTGGAATAAAGACAGTGGAACCTGGCACCTGAACCGCTCTTAACTGCCTTGCAATTTTCTAGTCAAGATCATTATCTACAGACTGGGCGTACTAGAAAGTAGCATCTTCTCCACTGACATCTCAGCAGGCATTATGATCCCTTCTGTTCATGGAACACGAGAAAGCCAGGCCCTGAGAAATAACTAAGACAAGTTGCTTGAGAAACCAATTTATGAAACAGGACTTAGTTTAAGTAATTGGTCTAAACTTGGGTTGAAGTTGATGGTGGCACAGCCAGAATTCCTATGTCTCTGTGTTTTTACTACCAAACTTCTCCAATAAATGGCCTATACATGCTTCTCAAGGTCTTCCCCTTGACTGTCTGATATCTGGCTTCCATTTTTCAGTCTTTCCCAAGCTCAACCATCTCCCCTTTTGTCAGTACTTTCCACAGTTGACCCTGCTGTTCCTTGTAAGCATGGTTCCCTACTATTATTCCTGCCTTCAAGTCCAAATAAGGACAAGAGGAAAATACTTTGTAGCCTTCTAACTTGAGGTCAGCCTGATGTTTGATTTATTTATATGCTGCACTGGCTGTGGAAGACAGCATTCAATTCAGCCCTAAATTCTGAGTTGTGAGACCCTGGGTATATACTTTGCTTAAATTTCCAGCTGTGTGACTGACCACATCCTCTAAGCCAAAAGGTTGAGGCATCTTGGCACCAAGTGGTAGCCCTAAATTATTATCAAAAGTGCCCTGTTTATTACCCTTCTTACATCTTATCAGAGGGGTGCATAGTGGAAAATGTTGGTCTGAGATACATAGACACTGGTAGGTTTTATGAAGAAGAACATATTGGACTTTAAAGTTAAAAGACTTTAGTCACATTCCCTAGAATTCACCAATTCTCCTTTTTGCAAATTCAAAGGTATCAAAAAAATAATAATAATAAAATAAATAAAAAACCAAACCTCTATATATTATGAACTATACTTAACACTTTGCATACATAATCTCATTTATACAACCCTTCAAGGAAGCATTTTCATCTCCCTCAAAGTCACATCACCAATAAATGGGGGAATTAGGACTCAAAGTTATGTTTTCCTGAAGCTGGAGTCCATGTTTTTAACAATACTATGCTACACTTACTTTTTCCTCAGTCTGACTCTTGACTTTTTAGCAGCATTAAACTAAATGTTATGCTCTTCTGGTTTTCCACCTATTTCCTTTGTTGGTTTCTTTTCTCTTTTTTATACTCTAGAATGTGCACCAAAGCTTACTGTTTCCTCATGCCCTTGGAAAGATTATCTATATTAATGGCTTCAATTAACACTTGCATGATTCCATAAGATTCTAAATACCAGGAAAACAAAGACCAGTCCTCATATATGCCCATAACACTTGTTTGTGAATGCCAAAGACCTTATTCACTGAAAAATCATAAACATTGGTAAGGAAATATTGTTGAATAAATGAATGGATGAATAAATGAATGATGAATCAGTGATCTGCTGAGATTTCTTGGATAATAATTTTACCAAAGTCTAGAACAAATTTTCAGCTACCTGCAGGGTATTGCCACCTTTGTCTCCTGCCGTGGCTATGAAATGGTGGTAAGAGTTTGGTAGAACCAGTGAGTGTTTCAGCAGTTTCCTAGGGCAGCCACACCTATTGGACTCTCTCATGTTTTCTTTGGCAGACAGCTATATTACTGAGGTGGGTTATAGGCCTCCTACAGGGAAGAATAGAAGCTGCTTCTGTCCAATGACATGGGTTTGAGCTCCTTTGGGAGTGTCTCAGTGCAACTATTCAGTGGCATCCTTGCTAAGTAGACATGGATAGAGAAGAGTTGCTGCATCTGAAGCAACTGGTAGCTCCATTGAGGGTGACAATATCATCACACTCATTGTGTAAATGAATCCTAGTGTTGAATGCCCAGAAGACTTAATTCAAGGTCAAGTCTAGGCATGGAAAAAAAGTGAGCTCATAGCCATGAAGAGTCATGATCCTATCAGGAACTCCAGATCTGTCTGTCTCTTAGTTGCCTCCTCTTGCTGTGAGTCCTCATATATGCCCATAACACTTGTTTGTGAATGCCAAAGTTGTTACTATGGGTGTGGTCTATTGGAGATTTGTTCAGTCTGAGATAATTAATCAAATGACTTGTGGGAAGGGTTATTAAAGAGAGATTTAGAGGCTGGATGTCACCTCTTATCTATTTATTTCTTACCTACTCTATAGTATGTGTCCTCTGGCGAGTGTGAACACGTGATTCAAAAATCTTTACACTTCATGTACACTGTCATATGTCTATCCTCATGCTTTTGTCCCAGGGCAATTTGATCCCAATTTTCCAATCTTTCTCCCTCCAGGCATCTGATCAGTCAGTTAGGTCATTTGCCACTGCCAAGAATCTGTGTATATTTTAACATTGGGCCTCCCCTTTGGTCCATATAAAGTGAGTGACCAGATTTATCACATGATACTCCTTTGCCAATTGGAAAAATTTTCATATCAACACCAACTTTCAAAGCCACTCTAGGGTGGACATGCAGTGCAGCTGCTGGCCAGTTTTGGCTTTCTCCCATGTACTAAGTTGACCCATCCATAAATCAAGCCCAGACTTCTTCCCTCTCTGTCAGCTGGTTGGAAAGAATCTACCACGTGACCGTAGGTGTGAGCTAATGGGGACGTGTTGGTGCAACAATAATGACTGGCACGGAAGCCTGACCTGTCTGCTATTGCAACTTGTTTGTGACCTCTAGCTCAGCTCATGCATGATCCCAGATGTACTACTGCCATCTCATGAAATATGGCTGGGCCTGTCTGAACTATGCCTTGGTGAGTCTGACAAAAACCCAGCTCATTATGATCCTGGGTATGTACTGGATGCATGGTGACTTGGTATATTAGTCAGAATTCTCCAGAAAAATAGAACTAATAGTAGCTATCTATATGAGATTTACTTTAAGGAACTGGCCCACATGATTGGGGGGGGCTGGCCGGTCCAAAATCTGTAGAGCAAGCCAGCAGGCAGGAGGCACAAGGAAACACTGACATTGTCATCTTGAAACTGAAGGCAGTCTAGAGGAAGAATTTCTTCCTCCTCAGAATACCTCAATCTTTTCCTTTGTGGCCTTTAACTGATTAGGGAAGGCCCACCCCTATTATGGAGTGCAATCTGCTTTACTCAGTCTACTGATTTAAATGTTAATCACATCTAAAAAATACCTTCAGAGAAACATCTAGGTTAATACAGTAGGTTCTTTGTTAACTGGAACTCAAGCAGCCAGCACTCTCAAGCAACCAGCCAAAAAAAAAAACCAAAAAAAAAAACCAAAAAAAAAACAAATCAAAGAAATAACACTTTACATAAGAATTAAAATAAGGAGAAGCCAGGATGCCTCAGTGGATTAAGTGTTTGCTTTGCAGCCCCTGGGACTGAGGATTGAACTTCAGCCCCAGTCTGTGTGGACCCATGTGCTGAATTGGGGTGTGCTTCCCGTGCAGGAGGTCCCCAGTTCTCTTCTTGCCCTCTGGTTCAGCCCCTGGCTCGAGGGGTCGTGCCTTCCATGTGGGAGGCCCCCAGCCCAGTTTCCACCCTGCATGGCCCCTGCCCACCTGGGTGGAACAAAACCATGTCAAAAACTGATGACGTGCAACTATGGAGACTGCTCTGGGCCCTCCCCCATCTCTCTGTCTCAGTCTCTGTCTCTCTCTGTCTTTGTCAAAAACAATAAAATAAATGTTAAAAAAAAAAAAAGAATTCAAATAAAATTGATTTCTAGCAGAAATTAAAGTTTAAATTTGGCATGCCGCGCCCTGCACTGAATAAGCCCATGCTTCGTGCACAAGTTTGTTTTCCACTCTGCCAATTCATCATGTGTAAACATACAGGTCAGTTGGTAATCTATTATTATTCAAATTTTGTGTTCTCACTGAACCCCAAGTATGCTAAAACAGGTCCCAAGTAAGCGTAAACGCATAGTGCTTACCCTCAAGCACAAGATGGACATGTGCAAGAGGCTTGAGAAAGGTGAGAGTCATGCAGTGCTCCTGGAGGAATTTAATGTCAGTTCGTCAGCAATCTATGCCATTAAGGCTGAATCTCAGACGATAAAGGAGTTTTATGTTGTCGGAGAATGTGGAGAAGTGTCATACTCTTCATACACAGGAAATAGAATTGCTTGAGCAGGTCCTGTATGAGTGGTCTTCTCTGGAAAGGTCTGAGGGTAGTTGTACCCACCATGTTGCAGGAAAAAGCAAGAGATTCCATGAGAAAATGAACATTGAAGGCCAGTGTTTATTTTCAAGTGGCTTGTTTACCTGATTCAAGGTTTGTCATGACATCTATAATCTGCTAGGTGAGCAGAAATTGGCAGATTTTGAGGCTGTGGCTTCATTTCATGATGTTCAGTGAATTGGTTGCAGACAATGGCTTGACCCCAGAGCAGAATTATAATGCAAATGAGACTGAACTAATGTGGAAGTAAGTGTCTACTTAATTCTACTTTGGCTGATGGTAGCTCACAGGTTGAGCTAAATAAAGAGCATATAACTATGCTTTTTGTGGAAACATATGAGGAAATTATAAGGTAAAGTTGTGTGTGGTTGGCAAATGTGCTAAACCAGGGTACTTTAAAGTCACAACTAACCTTCCTGTAGATTATCATGCACAGAATAACAGTTGGATGGATGCAGACATTTTTACCAAGTGGTTTCATTCTTTGTCCCAAGTGTTTAAGAAAATGTATGGAAAAAAAATAAAAATAAAAGAATACAAGAGAATAGAAAAGTTCTGTTGCTCCTGAAAACTATAGCAGAAGAGCTTGTTAATGGCAACGTTTTCATTTTTATCTTCCAGCTAACGTCACAAATCTGGTCCAGCCAGTGTATCAGGGAGTGATATAGAATATAACACTGTTTTACAGGTGTGACTTCATGTGAAAAATGACTAATTTTGATGGGACAATTCTGGACTTTCAAAAAAAAAAAATCTCAAAGTTGCTTCTACACTGTCAGTTGTGCTTGGGATTCTGGGAAAAGTAAAACATGTGGACATGTTGGAAAAAGTTGTGGCCAGCTGTGATATTATGGAGTGCTCCTCATCCTCCATCAACTTTGGGGGGTTCCAGTCAAGAGTGCAGCTGCCAGTAGCAGAGTGTATGATGAAATCTGTGAGTTAGTGGACTCTGCTAATGCCAAAATGACTTTGTCTCAAGATGAACTCAACAACTGGCTTGCTGTGGATGAAGCTAGTCCAGTAACTCATATACTTTCTACAGAAGACATCATAGAAGTTGTTGTGAATCATGGAAAAATGAATGTTTCAGAGGCGGAAACATTCTGAGTGTGATGCTAGTGGGTGTGACGTGGAAAAGTTATCTTGGCAGAGAGCTACTGAGGCATTTGATACTGTAATAGCTTTTGCAGAACAGTAAAACTTCTTCATTTCTCAGCATGTTATACAGCTGCACATCATGTAAAACCTGACTCTGTGTGAGAGGCATGGGGCTTCAAAGCAAGCTGATAGTCCTTCATTTTTCAAGAAAGCTGCATGCAATTTTGCCAGTATATCATTCTCTACTGATGTAGATCCAAAACCATCCACATCCACTTCTGATCCTGTCCTAGCTACATCATCAGATCCTGATGATCCTGATGCAATGTCTACCCAGTAAACTCTCTACCGTTACTATAACAGCTTTAAGTGTGTATGTGTGTGTTTTTCTAAGTAACTTGAAGTTAAAATTATGTTAGTAAAGTTCATTAAGTTGAAAAGTTTGACTGCCATTTAACTAAAATTGACTAAAAAAAGTCAGTTCATTAAGTTGAAAAGTTTGACTGCACTCACAAAGCTGTTTTTATAATAAAACTGTTACATTAAGTTGATCTTTATTTGTCTTAATTTGCTTTTAATAATTATATGTACACATTAATATCAAGGCAGTACAGAGTTTGGTATAGTATTAGTTAAGCTTATTTTTTATTTATTTTTTTTATATTTTATTGTTAAATTTAATGGGGTGACATTGGTTGGTAACAATCAGACAGTTTCCCAATGGACAACTCCACATCACATCACCCATGCATCGCATTATGTGCCCAGCTCCAAGAATCAGGTCCCCCTCCAAC
>PVKE010002240.1:0-24364 GCA_004027555.1 Craseonycteris thonglongyai
CTTCAGTGCATATTTATTTCTATTTTACTCTTGACAGATAGAGAGAGAGACAGAGACAGAGACAGCTAGAGAACCGAACTGTGGGAACTCCCCAGTTCAGCATGTGGGTCCTGCCTGGGCCGGAGCCGGGATTCGATCCCCGGTCCTCATGGCCTCAAAGCGAGCGCTCAACCCGCTGAGCCGTCCCGGCTTTCCCCTTTTGTGTAAATTTTAACAGTAAAATATATATTTTTGTAATTTTATTTCTTTATACCCAGAAAATATCAAGCTCATAATTATCCTTTATCTATTACATTTTTGTTTGTTACCAATTTGGGTAAGTTACCACTCTTTTCATTTGATTACATTAAAATTTTTGCTTTTAAGTATTTGATTTTGACCAGAACCTTTTAGAGGAGAAATATGTTAATTCTCACTTCTTTGAGTAGATAATAACCAGAAATAGTAAATTTGATTTCTGAAAGATACGGATTTCTTTACATTTATTATATATTTTTTTACTCCTCTGCAAATGAAATTTTTATGGGGAAAGTGATATTAGTGTGTAGAAACTAAGTTGTATCCACCATGATTCTTGTCTTGATGTTATATTAGTTTGGGGACTAGGAAGCTAGGACAGACAACAGAATTGCCACTTCCTGTAGATAGTTTTCTAGCAAGGTAAATGAGGGGATGTAATTTAAAACACTTGTTTCTTAAAATTAGTTTTGTGGAAAATTGCTTGCTTTTAAAAATGCCAATTAGCAAATAGGAAAACTTATTAAGTAGAAGTAATAGACTGACTTAAATGGATGTATAAAGTTGCTTCATACTGATTATATTGTTGTTTTAAAGAAAACTTTGAACTCATAGTTATATTTTTAAAAGAACAATTATAATTTTCTATTATAGGAATCACATGCAGCCCAACTACAGATCCTTATGGAATTCCTCAAGGTTGCAAGAAGAAATAAGAGAGAGGTATATTATTTTGTGTGCTTTACATAATGTTTCTTTTACTATTGTTGACTATTCCCTTTTTATCCACATTTTTATAAAGGCATATCAGGCTAAAATTTTCTAAAACTATTTAAAAAGCATTTGAGTTTCAGTAGGTTTTCTTTAACTTCTTTAACTGTTTTTACCTTTACAACTTGAGACTTTAAAAATCCCTTTTTGAAGATGTGCTGACAAGTCTTCTATAGGAGTGAATGCAGTGACTTACCTCAGAGCTATAAAGAATAGAAAATAGAATTATCAAATGACCACCTACCCTTCACCCTGAAAAGAAAATAGAAATAATAGAGATTTAAATAGAAAGGGTTACAGTTTTTCTTATGGTAAAAAATGCATGCTGGGATAAAAACAAGCAAAGACATAGTTACCTTTTTAGAACTTTGAATATGTAAGTCATGTAGAATAGCTAGAAGATAATTTTTTTTTTTTTAAGATTTATTTTTATTGTTTTTGATGCAGAGAGAGAGAGATACAGAGACAGAGAGAAGGGTGAGGGCCCAGAACAGTCTCCATAGTTGCACATCATCGGTTTTTCCACACAGTTTCATTCCACAGGTGGGCGCAGGGCTGCACAGGGCAGGAACTGGGCCAGGGTCTTGCCCGGTGAGAACTGAACTGGGGGCACTCCCCAGTTCAGCATATGGGTCCACATGGGCCAGGGCTGGAATTTGATCCTCGGTCCCTGGGGCTGCAAAGTGAGCTCTTAACCCACTGAGCCATCCCGGCTTCCCCAGAAGATAATTTTTTAATTAACAATTTTGTAACTAAAATATTCTAATTTAACATAAAATTCCTTAGTCATTTCATACTTGTATCAATATGGGAAAATCAAAGGCAAATTCCTGTGTTCTGGGAAGGATGCTAAAATATGAAAGTTGTTTTATATTTAAATTTCTAAATGTCTCAAATCTCATATATTTTTAGTTTGAGTTGTCTAATTAGGAGACTTATACTCATTAAAAAATTAACCATCTATTATGTGCTAGGTTCTAGGCTAGTTTTATTATTTTCGAAAATAAGATGAGAAATACCTTCATTTTGATGAAGTACTTTTAATGTGCATTGCCAGAACCTTACATTATCTTAGTTTGATATTTCCCCTTTTTTTGATTAGTCATGATGTATATTTTTAACTTAGTTTGTTTAGGTAAGATTTTTCTGTATTATGCTGTTTATAACTAAGTATTTATTACATGGCTTGTGACTGTATTTTTCTTATCTTTAACTTTCATTAATAGTTGTAGCTTTAATATGTCTATTAACAAAATCATTGTCTTCATTATAAATTTAAGATTTATTTGTTCTTTTATTTATTTAATATGAGAGTCACCTAAGGATCTTAAAATCCAAGATCTAGTTAAGGGTGTACGTGTTAAGAGTTTGGTAATCCAAGCATCGGGTGATAATGCTCTTTGTCTTCAGACCACACTTGGAGGTAGTGAAGTTGAAAATTTTATAATAAATGTGGAAATAAAATCATTAACTCAATATGTGCACTCAACATTTTTTGCTATAAAAACCCTTTGAAAGAGTGATACTTTTTCATATTTCAATCATACCCTCCTCTTTAAAATAGAATGTGGGGGAAGCCGGGATGGCTCAATGGGTTAAGCACTCACTTTGCAGCGCCAGGGACCGGGGATCGAATCCCAGCCCCGGCCCATGCGGAACCATATACTGAACTGGGAGCTCCCCCAGTTCAGTTCTCTCTCTGTCTCTGTATCTCTCTCTCTCTGTCAAAAATAAAAATAAATAAATAAAAATATATTTAAAAAAATAGAATGTGAAATTGTTTCTTTCTGCCTTAAGACTTTGAACTCATTAATAGTAAAATTCAGTACATAGGAATTTACCTGATGATGAATGAGTAAATCAGTCACTTAAGTGAACAGTACAAATATGAGGATATTTGGCCGTTAAATGAAATGTCTGGTTATTATTTCTTTCCTGAATTATTTAAGGTTTTCATTAGCTCCAGAGGTTTCTTAGTGCTACTGTATGGGTCTGTCTATTATGCTCACAAAAAATTGTTAAGATTTGAAATTGTCTCAGGTAATAAGGATATAGCCTATAACTGTTAAAAAAAGCTGTGATGGTTCTGAGGTTTTTACCCTACTAGAAAGCTAACAAGTTGTTAGCCTGCCATAGTTTTATAGATGCTTGCAGGAGACAGACATGGGGCAACTCCTGGATTGGAGGTACAAGACTTTATTACATCACATCTGGCGGCATCAGCTTCATTTTTTATCAGTTCCTCCTAACCCCCTAAGTTCCACAGGGTCAGATATAGAGATATTCCCAGGTTAATGCTGCACATACAGTGGATTTATACTCATATTTCAACTAAGGAACACTGAGTTTAGGAAACCCCAGTCTTTAAAAAGGTCTGCTAGCAAACCTTTCCAGTCTTTTCCCTGCCAGAAACTATTTTTATTATGTTGATCAGAAAACAAACCTGCTCTCTGTCCTGGAGGATATCACTTTCAGTCTTGCCAGGGTATTCTCCATACATCCTTGAAAAGATAATTTGGAGCAAAAGCTATCACAAGATAAGCAGCAATGAGAGGTCAATGGAGAAGTGTTTCCAACAATAACTCTTCCTTGTGATCCTAACTTGTCCTCTCTTTGATTTTGGTGGCAGGTGGCCTCCATTAAAACCTTCTATGATACTGCCTTTGATCACATAGCTCTTAGTATTGGTGTTTATATATTTTTGTTAGTAAATGTCTGGATTAATTGTACTCAGAATTTTTTAGCTTAAATATAGTGTGAACTAATATGCTCTTGTGAATGGTTTCCCTTGGTCCATATTTTATGATAGTCAGTTTAACTAAGAAACATACTACTATAGTTGCAAGTATTTCTGAATATTGGTGCCTCTCTTGTGCATTGGTTATACTGTCACTAATACTTTTTGTATGTGTTGTTTTCATTGTTCCATCATAGAGTGATTTTTTTTTTAGTATTTCAGGTTTAATTACACAAGGGACTTTGAGGAGCTAGGTTAACAGCTTAAAAAATTTGAAAGCTTGGAGGTAGACTTTAATAGACTTTAAAAAATTTACCTATTATTTGATTGTATTTCATAAATTTTTCTATATTCGAGTCAGTTGGTACAGTAGTGATTTGTAATCAGTGGACTTAAGTCTAGAAAGTATAGTTGATTAATACCTCATAATTTAGTGCAGACAGAATGAAGTGAGTGGTTATATTTTCTTCTTGCTTATGTTATAAAGTATATATATTTGAACTCATTCAAGCAAAATACAGAGTGACCAAGAGGCAAAGTACTATTTTTGAATTTATTTTCCTAAAATTAGCACCCAGACTTTGAAAATTAACTTTGTGATTTTATACTTAACTTTTAATTGGGGTTATGGTGAATATTTGTTTAGTAAACATTAATATATACCAATCATAGAAATTAAATCTATTTTTAAGATTTAATTTACTTACTCTAATGTCACATGGTGCTAATAATATTTTAGGGCTCTTAGAATTCTGTATTTAATATTCATTATATATTTATTTTTTCTTGCTGATTCTAATATTAAGAGACAAGAATGTGCAAGACACATACATAGCAGACATCTGAATTAGTTATGTATTGTAACATGTAACAATATTATGTAACAAGTTACCTTCAAATTTAATGGCTTAAAACATCAAACATTTAATATCTTGGGTCATGAATATTGGTTCAGTATAACAGAGTGCCTTGGCTTAGGGTTTCTCACCAAGCTACAATTGAAGTGTTGGCCGAGGCAGCAGTTACCTCAGTGTTCTACTGGGATAGGAACCATTCTAAGCTCACTCACTGGCTGATGAAAACAAAAGCCAATTCCTTGTCCCATCGGCTTCTCAATAGAATTGCTTACTACATGACTGCTGGCTTCCCTCAGTGAACACGTGAGAAAGCAAGAGAGGGTTTTGAAGACAGCAGTCACATACTTTTGGTAACTTAACCTTGAAGTGACATCATAACCCGTGTGCCCTTTAGCGTTCATTCTAGGTAAATCATTAGGTCCAGCCACACAAAGAAGGAAGTGTAGAAAGAAGGGTGTGAATACTAAGAGGCCGGGAATCTTTGGAGACTTATCTTAGAGTCTGCCTACCACAGCATTTAATAAATATATGTATATAAATGGACATGTTATTTTTTCTTTATGATCAGATTGAACAAAAGGGCTTTGGATTCCATGTAAAAGCCAGTCTCATCTGTGCAAATTTATACTAGCACTTGGACAATTGCTTTATATTCCATTTTATTTTATTTTAAAATATGCGTCTGGACATTTGCAGTACCTGTTTAATTTATTGTAAGAGGACAGTTTTGGTGAGTCCTGGTTTCCTTTTGGTTTTGTTCGGAATTTTGAGTGGAATTTTATGATTTTTTTACATGAAATAAAACAGAAAAGTTCATTAAGCAAATTTACAGTTTAAAGAATAAGTTTGACCATCTTTGTAAACCACCATCCTGATTAGACAATAGATTTTTGCTGGTAACCTTGAAACTTCCTCCCTACCCTTTTCAGATTATAGCCTTCTTCCTTGCCTTTTAGGTAGTTCATACTCTGGTATTTATGGTAATCACCTCCCCGTTTTGTTTTGTTTTATATCTTAACAATTTCTGTCTGTTTTTTAACTTATAAAAATGCACTTCTGTAGTAATGTTTTGTTCCTGTCTTCCTTGGCTCAATTTTTAGATTCTTCCATATTGTTGTATATGGCTGTAGTTGATTTATTTTTGTTGTATTCTGTTAAATAAATATACCTCATTTTTGTTGTTTGAGTTGTTTTCGATTTGAAGCTATTCACAAAATGCTACTATCTTATATATTATGTAGCTAGGAATATAGTGACATATATGTCAGTATGGGATGTATATAGATATAGAGTTGATGAATCATAGTATATGTTTATCTTCAAATTTAATAGCTAATACCAAACTGTTTTTTTAAGCACTTGTATTAGTTACTTTTCCTATAGGCATTTTATGAGTGTTCCTATTGCTTTGTATTCTTGCCAATACTTGGTATCAATGGACTTTCTAGTTTAACTAATCTTGGGCTATGTGTTGCTGTCTCCTCATGGTTTTAATTCACATTTTCCTGATGACTCATTAATTAGATTGAGCACCTTGGTACTATGTTTATTGGCCATTTAAGTCTTTTGTGTATTTGTGAAATTCTTGCATGAGGCTTTTTGCATCTTTTCTGTTTAGTTGATTTTCTTCATTGTTTGTTGTTTATATATTCTAAAAATTCTTTGTCCTTCCTGTCTATAATTATATTTCTCTATTTATCTTTAGCAAATATTCTCCTCCTTTAATTGGGCTGCTTTTTTTTATTGTCTTAGTTGATATTATTTAATAAGCAGAAGTTTCTGTCTTTAATAGAACATTTATTTGTCTTTCCTGTTATAATTAGCACTTTTTGTGTCAGGTAAGAAATTCTATTCCACCAGAGGTCATGAAAACATTTTGCTATGTTGCCTTCTTGAAGCTTTAATCATTTATTTTTCACATTCAGATATATAATCTACTTGGGAATTTATTGTGTGTAGTGTGAAGGATAGGGAACTTTTCGTATGGATAACCAGTTGGCCAACCATCCTTAATTTAAAAGTTTATCCCTTCCCCATTGCTCTGAAGTATCATCTTTGTCATACCTCATGTGTCCATATATATGTGAGTCTTTGTTTCTAGGCTCTCTTCTGCTCCCCTGATCTTTTTGTTTTTGTCAATACCACATTGTATTAAATACTAGAACTTTAAAGTAAGTTATTCTTCTTTAGGAATGTTTCAGCTATTTGTGGCTCTTTATTTCTATGTGAATTTTAGAACAAGCTGGTACATTTCCATGATAAACCTATGGTTTTTATTGGGATTACTCTTTAGATCAATTTTGGAGACTATTTCTTTACAATATGGAGTCATAATATGAACATGGCATTTTTCTCTACATATTTAGGTCCTTAAGAACTTCCTTCAAAATTTTGCTGTTTCAGGGTATTATTCTTCTACATCTTTAGTTTAGATTTGTTCTTAGGTCTTCAGTCATTTTTTATGTTATTGTAAATGATGTCTTTGTCTTTATTTCAGTTGCTTACTGTTTGTTGCTGGTATATAGAAATACGGTTGATTTCACACATATGTGTTTTTGTATTCAACAACCTTGTTAAACTCTCATTAGTTCTAATAATTTGTAAATTCTTGTTTCCTGTGTACACATCATCATCTGCAAATAAGTATTTAGTTTCTTTATGATTCTTATATCTTTTATTTATTTTTCTTGTCTTACTCTGCTGGCTAGGACATCCGGTACAATGATGAATAGAAGTGGTGATAGCTGGGCATCCTAGTCTTGGTGCTGATCTCAAAGTGAAAGCTTTCGGCGTGTCACCATTAGGTATGATGTTTTCTGTAGGTTTTTTGTAGGTGCTTTTTATCATTAAAGGAAATAAATTTCTCTTCCTACTTTCCTAAAAGGATTTTAGAAAAAGTCATTAGTGGGGGTTGAGTATTCTCCAAACTTTTTGTGCATCTGAGATGGTATGAAATATCTTTCATTCTGTTAATTACATTGGTTTAACATTAAAAAGTCAGTCAACTTTGCACCTAGGGTGACCAACCATCTTTTTTTTTTTTTTTTTAAATATATTTTTATTTATTTATGACAGAGAGAGAGATACAGAGAGATACAGAGACAGAGAGAGAACTGAACTGGGGGAGCTCCCAGTTCAGCACATGGTTCCGCACGGGCCGGGGCCGGGATTCGATCCTCGGTCCCCGGCGCTACAAAGTGAGCGCTCAACCCACTGAGCCATCCCGGCTTCCCCTATGACCAACCATCTTGATTGTCCAGGAGTCTCCTGGTTTTATCATTGAATGTTCTGCATTCTAGGAAACCCCACCAGAATGGTTGTTCACCTTACTTGAATTCTTTATGTAAACCAAACTTGGTCATGATGTACATACTCTTCTATATTGTTTGGTTTCCTGATATTTTGTTTAGGATTTTTGCATCCTAAGTTCATTAGTGAGGTTGTCCTATTTTTTTTTTTTTATACTGGTCTTGACCAGTTTTGCTATAAAGATTTTTTGTTTTATCAGATGAGTTGGGGAATGTACCTTATTTCTTTGTTTGTTTGTTTTGTGTGTGTGTAGTCTAGAAAGGATGTCTTCACTGATTGTTTAAAGATCTTGCTGGAGAAGCAGTCTGGACCTGTTTGTTTGCAGAAGGTTTTAAACTTTTGATTCAGTTGCTTCAATGGTTATAAGCTTATTCTGGCTTGGTTTTAAGACACCACTATTGGTGTCACATTCTTCCTAGGAGTTGTCTATTTCATCTAAATTTTCAAATATATTGGTATAAGACTTGTTTTAACACTAAATTTTTAATGCTTCCAGAGTTTTTAGTGATATCTTTCATTCTGCTCATTAGTGCTGTGCCTTTTTCTGTTTATTGATTGATTATTGTCAGGGATGTATCAATTTTATAAGTCTTATCTAAGAACCAGCTTTTAGCTTTATGTTTTTTATTTTTTTGTTTTTATTTTTTATTTTGTTAATTTATGCTCTTTATAATTTCTGTCCTACTTTGGCTTTATTTTGTTGTTCCTTTTTTAGTTTGTTAGCTTTGTTGTACGTATTATACTGACATTTTCCTAATACAGACATTTAAGGCCATAGGTTTTTGTTTTTAGCTTCATCTAATGATTTTGGTATGGTATTTTGTTTGTTATTCCTTAGTTTAAAATAGTTTCTAATTTTCATTATAGTTTTTCTTTAGCCTGTGAGCTATTTAGAAATCAATTACTTATTACTTGGACAGGAAGATTTTCTTGTCTTTTTGTTATTAATTTCTGTTATAATTGGATTGTTGGCAGAAAATACTTTGTGTTCTATTCATTGGAATGTGATATTTGCACTATCACCTGGTAGTTGGTATATTTTAGAAATAACCTTGCTTGAAAAGAATGCCTTCTGCGATTGCATGTTATAGTGTATATAAGTTTGTTAAATGCATGGTGATAATTTTCTGCATTCTTACGGTTTCATCAATTATTGAATTACTATATTTGAGTTGAATTTGTTATAGACAGCAGAGGTTTTGTCCATTTTGCCAGACTTAGTTTTATAATTGTGTATTTAGGCCATTTACATTTAATTTAAATGTTATGGCTAAAGCCTGCCATTTTATTATTTGTGTTATATTTCTTTCTCATGTTGTTTTGTTGTTGTTTGTTTTTCTTGTGCTTTGCTTATGGATTACTTGGATGCTTTTAGAATTCCATTTTTATGATGTTTTTGAGTATGTCTCTAGTGTTTTAAGAGTTGCTATTTCTTACATTATGCATTCATAACTTATCATAGGATGCTGGTGTTGAAATCTTTACATTGGATTTCAAATAAGGCATGTTAATACACCCTTTTAGTTGGATTTTATTTGGGGAAGAGGGGAGTGTGTTTTGTTCTGTGGTCTTCTTGACTTAAAAAGACAAGTTGCTGTGTGAGGGCTGAATCAAGCCTGCCATTACAGGAACTATGTATTAAGTATGTGTATGTTTTTGAGGTGGCGTTATGGATGGTAAGACTTTAGTTTGCATTTCATATGGCTCAATTTGCTTTACTTTTGGTGGTTACTCAGAGACAGAGAGTATATGTGTATTTATTTAAAGACTTTTTTTTTTTAAGAGCAGTTTTAGGTTCACAGAAAAATTGAGAGGACGGTACAGAGAATTTCCATATACCCCCTGCCCTCATATATGCACAACTTCCATCATCATCAACATTCCTTACCACAGGGTGCCTTTGTTACAGTTCATGAACCTACACTGATACAACATAATCACCTAAAGTCCATAGTTTAGGATTTATTCTTGGTTTTATACATTCTGTGGGTTAGAAGAAATGTTTAATGACATGTGTAGCTGTCCTTATAGTATGATAGAAAGTATTTTCACTGACCTAAAATTCCTCTGTGCTCCACTTACTCATCTCTTGTCCTACCCCCAAAGCCTGGCAACCATTGATTTTTACTGTATCAATAGTTTTGCCTCTTTCAAAATGTCATAGAGTTGGAATCATACAATATATAATCTTTTAGGTTGGCTTTTTTCACTTAGTAACATGCCTTTAAGTTTCCTCCAGGTCTTTCCATGTCTTAAAATCTCATTTCTTCATAGTGCTGAATAGTACTCCCTTGTCCAGGTATAGGCACTGTTTATTTGTTCATTTACTTACTGAGGGGCATCTTGGTTCCTTCCAAGTATTGGCAATTACCAATGAAGCTGCTATAAACATATTTTTGTGTGGACATAAGTTTTCAGTTTATTTGGGTAAATATCACAGGTGATTATTGGATTCTATGGTAAGAGTGTGTTTGATTTTTTTAAAGAAGCTGTTTTTACAATGAAGCTGTACCATTTTTCATCCCTACCAGTAATGAATGAGAGTTCCTGTTGTTATACATCTTCGTCAGCATTTGGTGTTGTCAGTGTTCTGGATTTTGGATCCTTTGATGAGTGTATAGTATCTCGTTTTTATATATATTAAGTTCTTCTATTCTTGTTTTTAAGCTAGCTTTTTTTCTGAAAGTGTACCAGGATTCTTGTGTTCAGTTTTGAATATGTCAGGTGATTGAAGTAGTCTTCCGTTTTATTTTGTTATAGTTATATTAGCTTTTCAAAAAAAAAAAAAGTTCAGATAGAAAGTTTAACACCTTAGTGTGTTTTTATCAAATTATGACTAAAGGTCAGATAAATGTGTGTCAGTAATACCTCCCTACACCAAAGCTAGTGTCAATGAAATGGGACCCTTTATTTTGTAATTTGTTTATATTTAGTCTTAAGGGATTCTGAGACTTTACTCCACTTTTTTTTTAAGATTTATTTTATTGTTTTTGACAGACAAAGAGAAGTGGGAGGGCCCAGATCAGTCTCCATAGTTGCACATCATCAGTTTTCGACATGGTTTCATTCCACACAGGTGGGCAGGGTCCACTCAGGGCGGGAACTGGGCTGGGGTCTCCTGCGTGGAAAGTACACCCCAGTTCAGCATAAGGGTATGCACGGACCAGGACCAGGATTTGATCCTTGGTCCCTGGGGCTGCAAAACGAGGGTTCAATCTGCTGAGCCATCCCAACATCCCCTGCACTGTTTTTTTTTTTTAATTATTCAATTTACTGGGGTGCCATTGGTTGGTAACAATTACATTGTTTCCAGGTGTACAATTCTCCATTACATTGTATGTTTCTTTAAATTTTATTTGGGTTTTGCATAGTATACCAAAGAGAATGCTTGCTATTGATGGGTTAGGACTATTCTCTCAAGTAGGATTTCTCCATCTTATATAGTTATTATTACGTGTAGTAGCCCCCAGACTCATAATAATGATAAGGCAGATTTGATCCAGAATTTTGTGTTATTCCCAATTTGTGATCAATTTTCAATCAGATAATAGAAGTTCATCTTTATGGACTTTCTGTCTATATCTCCACAACACTCTTTGACTCAGATTCATATTTTCCCCCTATATTCTTTCTCTCTGAGTTATGAAACATGTATACAGAGTGAATTTTGCCCATCATTCTACTCTCCATACTTTTGGCCACCAAATGTGAGGGAGATTTTCCCACACCAAACAATTCTCAGTTCTCCATAGACACCACTGGATGTCGTATATTCAAACTCTCTACCTGGAGTTAACCCCAGATCCCACAGGTTAAGGGGCTCAGTCCCACAAGACTGAAATGTCACTTCAGATGTTAATCACAAGTCCAGCTGTCACCTGTATTTCTGATTGACTTGCTATAAATCTCATGCTCTCATGACCTCCTTTTCTTTGTTTTTGTTTTTTAAATTTTTTTTCTTTTTATTGTTTTGAGAGAGAGAGATACAGAGACAGAGAAAGAACTGAACTGGAGGAACTCCCCAGTTCAGCACATGGGTCCGCACGGGCCGGAGCCAGGACTCAATCCTCGGTCCCGGCGCTGCAAAGTGAGCGCTTAACCCACTGAGCCATCCCGGTTTCCCCGATCCTTTTCAAGTTTGATAATTTGTTAGAATGGCTCACAGAATTCAGGAAAAGAGTTTACTTACTAGATTGCCAACTTATTATAAAAGGATGCAATGCAGGAACAGCTAGACCGAGAAGTTGCACAGGGCAAAGTATGTGGTAATGGGCATAGAGCTTCCAGGCCCTCCCACGGCATGGCACTCTCTCAGCATCACATATATTCACCAACCCAGAAGCCCTTTGAATCCCTTTAGTTTTCTTATGGGGACTTCAATACGTAGTCATCATTGATTGGCCATTGGTGATTGAACTCCATCTCCAGTCCCTCTTCCTTACCAGAGTGTTGGGTCATGAAGTTGAGAGTTCCAACCCTCTACTAATACGGTTACTTCCCCTGGTAACCATCCCTCTTCTGGAGGCTCTATAGGAACCCCTAGCCACCAGTTATATTATTAGCACACAGGAAGACACCGTCAGGGGCTTTAGGAGCCTAGGTAAAGACCAAACATGTATTTCCTGTTACAAATCAGAATACGGTACATTTCTTACTACAAATCAGACTATCACAATGTTCTAATAATTTAGAGCTACAGACCCTGGAACATAGATGGGAAGAAATTCAGAATCTCATCATGAAATATAAATGCCTGAGATTTAATTTGTGCTCTCCAAATAGTTTCTATTTCTCCAAACGTTTTTTTTGTTTGTTTGTTTGTTTTTTAATTTCTGTTCTTGACACCTTTCAGACTGTTTCACTTAGGTAGATTACATAGTTTTGTTTTACACTCTACCTATATATTTATTAGGCAGGGCTTGAACCTTAGTTGTTTTATTTTAAATTGAACCATATGAAATTGGTGTTTTTTAAAGTAAAAATTGAACATTTGTAGTTTTATATAGTTCATCATATATATTATATAGTCCATCATATATATGTATATGAAGGGTGGAACATTATCTTCAGAGATAGGGCATTAGAGTTCAGTATTTTGGGATTTCAGGTGATACTAGAATTTGTTTTCTAATACTTCAAGTTCAAAAGTGGAATGAAAATTAATTTGATCTTAATGTATCATACAGATAACACTGACTGCCTCTGGATATTGATATTATAGATGTTTTCTTTCATTCTTGTTTTTAAATATATTACTAAATATATTTAAAATAAATAAATATACTAACCCCCCCCCATCATTTGTTTAAATAAGAATTTTAACGGTGCAACATTTCAACGTAATTAATAAAAGGTTAAAGGATGACTATGGGGTGCTTTGCTGATTTAGGTTAGGAACATTGGAGTTGAAAATGTCTATGAACTGAAATACAAAAAGGCTTCAGTGGTGGTTGGAAATAATCGGGGTGTTTATAGATGGCTAAGATGAGGAAAGAGTGATTTGGCTGTTTGGATTGAGCCAGACCAGAGTGCATTTTTTATTAGCGTGGAAGACTAAATTTTGTAAATGGACAAGGAATGCAGTAGAAGTGGTGAGCCCCCACCTATTTTATGAAACCTGGAGCATGAGATAATTTATCAGTTTACCAGCTTCTATTTGAAACTGTTCCAAGATAGACTGTCTTTGAGGGAGAGCAAGCTTCACTTACGGTAGAGGGGAGAAAAGTTTATTAAAGTAGATGGAAGAATCTAAGGCAGCAGTATCCAACCTTTTGGCTTCCTTGGGCCACATTGGAAGAATTGTCCTGAGCCACACATAAGATACACTAATAGCTGTTGAGCAAAAGTAAGATTGCAAAAAATCTCATAATATTTTAAGAATTTGTGTTGGGCCACATTTAACGCTGTCCTGTGTCACAAGTTGGACATTGCTGATCTAAAGCATTTGACAGTGCGAATCACTCTTTCACCCTTCCCTGTTTCCTACTTCAGGTTCCTAGTATGCTGTCTTTTCTCCTAGTTTTGTGTCTGCTCCTTTGCCCTTGATAGTTAGTTCAAGGTAACTCCTCCTTTCTTTGCCCATTTCTTAAACACTGGTGTTCCCCTATGTCCAGTTTTTATTCTCATGTCTCCTGACTATGTTGGTGGATAGTGGGTGATTCCATCCATTGTCATAGCTTCAAATTTATTATTTACCTTTTTTATTGCTTTAAAGCCTTTGTATATATTACCATATTTCCTGCTTATTCTGTCTTTTTCTACCTGGCAAAACTCTAGTCCTTTAAGACTCAGCTTTTCATTTAATTAGAGATTTAATTTCAGTTTATCTGGTTGCCTCTCCCCTCCTCCTGAGTTTTCCATCTAGGTTAGGAGCAGCAATCTGTGGTCCCTTAATTCTGAGTGCATACCACCATCATAATGCTTATTGTGATATTTCAGCTACTGGTTTACTTGTTTGTCATCTCTCCTAAACTGAGTTCCATGAGGGCAAGAGCTACAGTTTTCTAAATCCTTTTCTTCCTAGTGCTTAGTAAAATGTTTAGGATTGGTAAATGTTTGAATTAATAAGTTATCAATTATATTGTGAACTGTACTGCCACAGGAGAGAGGGTGCAAATGTTAATAAACCTTAAAAGTCTGTTTAACCTTACGAGGGGTGGTGAAGAAGTTCATGGAATGAAGGAGGTTAAAAATACTGTATTGTTTTTTCTTTTCAATGTATTCATCCTTAACCCTAATATATTTTTTGGATCTTTCATTAAGTTAATTTATACCTTTGGGGAAAAAAATGTTTTGTTTTTGCCCTCAAATTGTGGCTTTAACCTCTTTGTCATCTATAAGTTTCTTCCCTTGAAGCTGTTTTATCATACATGGAAACAAATAATAATCAGATGGAGCCAGGTCTCAGCTATAGGGAGGGTTGTTTAGCATTTGGAAGCCACAGTTGTGAAGAGTAGTCAATGCAACATTGCTCTTGTGTGTGGGTGCGTCATCGTGCAAAAAAGGCACCCCTTTGGTCCATTTTTCTCTTTTTTTTCTCTTTCATAGATTCTTTTAACTTTCATCAGACAGGCATAGTACTCTCCCATTATTGTGAGACCCTATCCTTGTCATCGATCAGCAGGATACCGAAAAAACAGGTAGCCATGATTTTTCCAGCCAGTTGAGACACCTTGAACTTCTTTCAGGATGGCGTACCCTTTTCATATCACTACATGGACTCCTGCTTTGACTCAGGCTCATAACGATGAACCCAAGTTTTATCTCCAGAGACAATCTGGTTTAAAACTTCATATTTATTGTCTCTGCAAAGGTCCAAAAACTGTTGTGAACACTGGATGCACTTTGTTCTTGGTACCCATCTTGCACTAACTTTTGACATCCTTAGATGCTGATGGAGAATATTCAAAATGTTTGTAGGCAATAATCCATTCATTCCTGCTGCTTTGTATTCAATCTGGCATCTTCCACTACACATTTTCAACTTTTTTGACATCTAAGGAAGTGGCCTTAATGGGATATCCTGGACTGAGGTCGTCTTTGTTTGACTCTCTGCCTTGCTTGTAAACCATGGATTTCCCAGGGCAACAGTCCCTGTAAACTGCTAACATCTCTTCCAAAATAATTTGAAGCGTTTTCCCTTGTTTTGTGAGGTACTTAATAATGGCACGAATTTTGTTTTATCCATACTTGGGGTTTTCTTCATGTTTGATGTGCTTCTTCACAGACGAAAGTAGAATGAAATTTGGCACAACCAAACTGTGCACTACTCCTACCTCTTTGATACCTGCCCACATTCTGCAGATTTCTTGACCATCCCTCGCACCAGCCATTCAAGTGGAAGTTCAGTAGTAAGGTACAGGAAACCCCGTATAACACAGTTGTTAGGTTCCTAAAAAATACCGTGTTATGTGAATTTGTGTTATACAAAACAAAGAACTAGTACATAAAAGGGGGTTAGGTGGGTTAGGTTCCAAAAATTAAAAAAAACAAACATACTATTATATTTTTGTAATTAACAGAAATATGTTTATTAAAACAATTTTCACCAAAAGTACAACATATTAATATGTATTGAATAGTGTTTTCTTCATCATCACTACTAAGCACCAGTAACTGAGGACATTTTCTTTTTGACAAGATATCTTCATCTGAACTTTCTTTTTAGCATTATCTTGACTTCCTGTATTTCTTGCGGGGGGTAAAAAAAATGTTATTTTAGATCGCTTGCTTTAGCTGAGTGATCTTGTGAAGTTCTCTCTTAAACTATGTGCTTCTTTGTGGAAGGATCTTTATTTACGAAATATAGCATCAATTGTTTGGCTAGGTTCTAGGCCTTTCTTTACGCTTTTTAAAGTAAAGGGTTTAACGTCCTCATTTTCACCTGTGCTATCATCTCCTGAATTATCTTGGCATATTCCAGATGTCATTTCCACGAAATTTTTGCTTCATCAGTTTCTTCTTCCACCAGTAATGCTTGGATATTTTCAACAGTCGTATTATCAAAACATTCTCCTTCTGGACACTTAGCAAGTTCTGCTACTGCATCCATTGTGTTTTCTGCTGGCTCAATTAGATCTTCACTTTGAATTGACTCCAGCAAGGAGTCAGTTGTTTCCAACAAGCACATAATGTCGTTGATTTTATTTCTTTGATGGATGAATTTATGGGATTGATACACTCCAAACTTGTAAAAAGTTTACATGCCTCCATGACTTTTATAGATTTGTTGTCAACTTTATTCAAAACCCATTGTAATGATTTCTTGATGTAATTAATCTTAAATGTAGCTATAATTCTCTGTCGGTTGAAGTAAGTTGTATTTGGTGTATTTTTTGCTCTTAAAAGCTCTTATTACATTCCATATTGTTCAGGAATTTCCCTAATTTGGAATGAGATATTCTTTTCTCTTAAAAGCTCTTATTATGCTCTGTGTTGTTTGGGGATTTAATTATCAGACCGTGTTAGAGCGACACCGTGTTCTAGGATGCTGCATTGTACAAGGGTTTCCCCTAACACTTGTTGAGCAGGTTAGAGCAAAACCGTGTTATAGAAGTGCAGTGTTTATGGGAGTTACCTGTGCGCCTTTCAAGAAGTAGTAATCCTAGGATAGTGGTTAACACTATGAATTCTGGAGCAAGAAGGCTATCTTGATTTGAACTATGTGTTGGCCACTTGCTGAATCATCTTGGGTAATAAAATGATCATTTTATCTTTCTGTGCTTCATTTTTCTAATGTGAAATAACATCTGGTATTAGATAAGTGTTCATTATTTTACATTTAAAAATAGGTTCAATATATACTGGTGATAAAAATTTAAATTTGTATGTGTTTCTGGAAAACAGTTTTTTTATTTATTTTATTCTTATAATTTTATTTTTAATCTTTTAATAAAATTTGAAATTCAGACTCATTTCATAATTATGATAGTTTGCCAAAAACTTAAATCTTTGCTGAGTGGGAAATGGTTAAATATCATTGAGTGAGATTCAGCAATTAAAATGTTACATTTTAATGGCATGGAAAAAAGTTATGATGAAATAGAGGTAAGATATCAAAAGTAAAATATTATCTTAAATATTCTTTAAAAATGTGTAAGAAGGAAATGTTTAGACTCTAACCTGTGACGTGATTGCTTTTCAATGGTGCAATTTAACCTCCACGTGACTGACTTTTTATTTTTTAAATTGGATTAACAACTGATGTGCTGAATTAATTACTGACAATGAAATAATTTGAAATTCTTTGAATGTTTTATATTTTTAAGTTACATTGTTCATCTTTCGTGTTTTTATTATAAAGTTCATCCATGTCGTATTAAAGAAGTACAGACTGTGTTTTCTTAAATATTGTCTCTACGTTTACATTTTAACATAGGGACGTCTAGCTCTTTTTTTGTATACTCGTTTTCATCCCTGCAATTTACCATAGTGCCCAGTTTCCTAGGAAACTGGGGATCAATTTCCATATGTAAAATTATTTTATAATCTTGGTTTTGCCAGTATGGTTTGGTTTAGGCTCTTTTTTTTTCCCTCTTTAATTTACAGCAACTGGAACAGATTCAGAAGGAGCTCAGTGTTTTAGAAGAGGATATTAAAAGAGTGGAAGTAAGAGATCAAGAATTTCTCACATCTAGCAATTTTGCTATTTTATTAAATTGTCACTTTTTCTTTAAAGTGCTGCATGAAATGTATGGGATTGGTCTTCATTATGTAGAAAGTACCAGATGTTACTTTGAGTGTATTTTAATAGAAAAAGTATCTTTTTTTTAATGATAAAATGTATTCTGAATTTGTTTTCATTGTGTTTTATTGCCATAATTATCAGATAGGTTGAAAAAAATCAATTTTCTTGGTGTGCCATTATAATGGCTAAATCAAATCAACTCCCAGAAAACCATCAATTACACTATTAAAATGATGCTATTATTTTTTTTATTAAGTACATAATTTTTACGTACGTACTGTATTAGGAGCTAAATTTTTTTTAAGATATGAGAATACATTAATAATAATTAAGAATTTATAGTATCATATAGTTTACTTATAGAAATCCATGGGAGGATCTTTGAGAGGCTTATAGGCTGTTATGATGTTAGGTCATTGTCTTCAACTGTATTTAAATTTACTCTGTTTCTAATCAAGTGTTTTAATAGTTTTTGTTGTTGTTGTTTTTTTGCTGATACATATTTCTTTTGCTGATACATTTTAATTGATACTGAGTTTACTATTTAGTGCAAGTTCAGTATCCCATGTAGCATTCCCAGCTTGTTCCTACTACAAGGATGGACCCCCCCCAAAAAGAATTTACCTATAAAAAATTGTGTATTTATTACATATTTAAGCTTCAGTCACCTTCAAAGTACTCTGTGTTTGATGCAATATACCTATCGAGATGCTTTTTCCACTACTCAAAACAATTTTTAAACTCGTTTATTTTGATGCCTTTTAGTGCTTCTGCCGTTTTTTGTTTCACCTCTTCCACATTGGCAAAACATTTCCTTTTGGTGGACTTTTTTCATCAGGGGAAACAAAAAAAAAGTCACTTGGGGCTAGATCAGGTCAATAGGCATGGGGGTTATGCTGTTTTTGGTTAGAAACTGTTGAACATTCGACACAGTGTGGGCAGGTGTGTTGTCATGCCACATGTTCATGTAAATCACCCATCTTGAAGTGGGCAAATGTGATAAAAGAGTCTCCAGAATAATTCACTATTCCTGAATGTAGCCTCTCCCAACAACTCAGCTGGTACGCTGATGCAAATAGTCTCCTAGAACACTTACCTAGCAGGGCATGCCTACAAGGGGCCCACCTTCCAAAAGATAATATCAAATTTCTTGGGGGTGTCCCTTGTATATATTTGTGTCCCTTGTTTGGCTGTTATGATTGAACTAAGCTTCAATTAGTCAGAAATAATTCTGCTTGATTAAGTGTCTTTGGTAGCATTTTAAATTTTGCTATTTTTTCATTAATCAAAAATGTAGAACATAAAATAGGAAACCAGGTTGTTGGTTTGATTTAAAGGCATAAATTATGCAATAGTAGTTGATTAGGAGGTCTTTTCCTCTGGGTTAATGCTCAAAACTTAGAATGTAAGTCATTATTAAACAAAGCTAATGTTTGAATCAAGAAGAATTTTACTTTCCTTAGTGTTTGCAGAGGATATATTTAAAACAGAGACTGATACTTCCTGTTCTTCAGTACTTTAGTGAATTGAACCTAATGATCCAGTTACTGTACTGTCATATTTATCTAAATATTTTTAGTAGGTCTTCACCCACATCATCTAGCTCATTGTTCAGTAGTGTACTAACTGCACATTGTTCAGCAATGACAGAATGTACATTATTCACATAATGCATGTCTCATTTAATATATAGTTGACCCTTGAATGACACTGTGAATGTGTTTTTTCTTCCTGTGACTTCCTTAATATTTTCTTTTTCTAGCTTACTTTATTGTAAGAATATAGTATATAATACATTTAATACACAAAATACATGTCAATCAACTGCGTATATTGTCAGTAAGGCTTCTGGTCAATGGTAGACAAAAAGGTACTGATAAACACCTAGGTTTGGAAAGGAGTATTATATCTCATTTTGATGTACACATCTGTTTGAAGTATCAACTATAACTCAAATAATTGTGCTTTCAGGAAATGAGTGGCTTATATTCTCCTGTCAGTGAGGATAGCACAGTGCCTCAATTTGAAGCTCCTTCTCCATCACACAGGTACAAAGCTTCAAACTTATAATTGCTTAGGATTTATGTTACAAAGTGTACATATGGTACTAGTCCTTGGGTGTCTTTTCCATGTAATGTACAGATCCCCTGAGAAACTACTTTTGGTCATGATCTGGAAATGAAATTCAGATGGCCCATTTATTTTTTTAATGCTTTGAATATTCATACCAGGAACAGATACTGAGTAGAGTGTTGTAATGTTATGAATCCATTGTTGGATTAAAAGTTTGCTGGATTTGTTGAAATAGTGATAGCTTTAAATATCTTGTGAAATAAAACCAGATAACATGAAAAATCTGTAATTTGAAAATATGAACTGGTAATATTGGGGAATAATTTGACAAAGTAAAACCTTGGGCTTTTCTCATAACTTGTTGAATTTTCTTGGGCAGATCACTTTCCACAGATTTAAAATGAGAGGGCATTAGATTGATCTGTTAGTTTTTATCTCCCTGGTTATCTTCTCATAACTCCTTGTTAATAATTTAATTCAGTTTTTTCTTTTAAATTCTCTTTTAGAGCAATCATTTCCCAAGGTTTAGAATAGTTCTAGTGACTGTCCTCATTCACTATGTATTTGTGAAATTCGGTGAATTTCTGTGTTCATTTCCAAAGTTCTATTTGATGAAGAAATACTACCTACAATTTGAATTTGTATATTTTTGCTTGAAATATTTTGTTTTTAACTTGCTAATCCATTTAGGATAATGGAAAAGTGGAAGTTTTTCAGGTAAATAGTTTTAGGATAACACATTGATTATCAGGCAGTCTAATGCCAGTACAAGAGATTATTGCATTAGCCTTTAGAATCTTTGTCAGTTCAGGAAAACTATTGTGGATCTAGTTTGGTATGGTTGTGGGGAAATGGGCACAGGGGATATTCTAGTTAAAAAACGTTCCCATGATATTTGCTATTTTTCCCATTAACCATTTTATGAAAAGCCTTGTGAGTTCTTGATTCTGGGTTTACTTTAGCTGTGTTATTTTACAACTTGCGTTTCTCCATACTTTATTTTCTTTAAAACTTTTGGGAATGACTCAGTCTGTAAGATATCATTATTTTGAACCTTAGCATTCACTTTCTGATATGCATGGGATCTTTATTAGTGGAATATTTATTATGTCAGTGCATGTAAGCAAGCAAAAGTTGTCATATTACAAAATATTCACTAATAAACTATTTCCGATTATCTTGTTCTTCTCTGTATAATAGTAGCATGTCTTTATTATCTGTTGTATCTGGTCTCTGTTACTCAATGGCTTTTATTAATTTGACAGTATAGTATTATATTCATGTAACTGACTATTGAATGCCTATGTTGTGCTAGACACTATTCTAGATATTGAATCTAGCTATCATAGCCCTTGCTATTATGGAACTTAACTTTTGGGGGTTGTATATGTGGAGTTGGGGGAGATACTAAATAAGCAAATTTATAATGTAGTAGTAGTACATAACGTATTAATAGTACCTTAGGAAAAAATATTATATTAGGCATACTAGAGGTTTGCAGAGGAATCTGTTTTAGTTTGGATAGTCAGGCTTCTCCAAGAAGGTAACTTTTAAACTTTACATGAAGTGTAAATATGACTGAAACTCATGGGAGAGTTTTGAACAGGATCTGATTTAGATTTGAAAAGGTTTCCTGGGGTACCCATGAGGGTAGAGGAGAGTCTATCTCTGTCCATTTCAACCCCCTTCTATTGGAAGCTGGAAGGAAAGTTAGAAAGTCCAGAGGAGAGGAGATGATGAATTGAATTAGAATTTTATTCATGGAAGAGAAGTGGTGTGTTGTAAAATAACGTAACACATCTTGTAAAAGATACAGGATTTCATGAAGTCATTGAAAACATTGTTGGAAAATTGCTAAAATAGTATTCAAAGCTATTGTCAAATGAGATTCTGGCAGACTTTAGAGTGGTAAGCAGTTGAAGAAGGGAAAATAGGAAAACATGATATTTTCTTGAAGTGTTTTGATGTTTTTTTAAAACAAGTAATTTAAATATCCCTTAAGGTTTGAGAGAGACACTTGGAAAAAATGATGTAAATCTCAAATATTATTAATAGGAAAATGACCCTTAAAATTAAGATGTGAAATATAAACACTGAAATCACATTTTTCTCTCTTCATTTTGCAGTAGTATTATTGATTCCACAGAATACAGCCAACCTCCAGGTTTCAGTGGCAGTTCTCAGGTAAATAATATAGTTAACAGTATGTTTTAGTGGTACCATGAATATAATCCTCTGAGTTGTAAAATCATAGGTTGGTTTACAAGAATACCCTGTCATAATGACAGCTGTTTTGAAAGCTATGGCATTGATTAAGACTTGAATAGCTTTGATAGATAATCAGGTATTTATTTGCTCATCAATGATGAATTAAAAAAAATTTTTTTACCATACTGCTAATGGTAACATCAGATCTTGAGAGGAAGGACATACTGTTAAGAGGAAATTATGAATAATGAGGGCATTGTTTCACTCAGGAATAACAAAGTTATAATCTGTTGATGACTCACTCATTATGTTGAATTGTTAAGCTTTTCTGTGTAAAGTAATCTATAGGTTTGAATAAAATAGACTCACTTCACCTCTCTTCTAATTAATTGTATGATTATTTTGACTTTTACTCTCTTCATCTGTAATTTGGGCATGCTGATATTTAACAAATGTAATTTTGAGGCTAGACTTTTATTTTTTAACTTTTTATATTGAAATAATTTCAGACTTAGAGAAAAGTTACAAAAGTGGTAGAAAGAGTTTTTCAATATCTTTTATCCAGATTGTTCAAATGTTACCTTTTGATCACATTTGTTTTATCATTCTAATTGTCTTTCACATATATACACATGTAATTATTTTGTCTGGATCATTTGAATATGGTGCAAACATAATGTTCCTTTACCTCTAAATACTTCAGTGTGCATTTCATTCAAAACAAGGATATTATCTTATGTAATCACAATATAATTTTTTTTTAAGATTTATTTTATTATTTTGACAGAGAGAGACAGGGAGACAGAGAAGGGGGAGGGCCCAGAGCAGTCTTTCATAGTTGTATATCATCAGTTTTTGACATAGTTTTATTCCACACAGGTGGGCATGGGGCTGCGTAGGGTGGGAACCAGGCCAGAGGCTTCCTGCATGGGAGGCATGCCCCCGTGAGCCGGGGGCTTCCCACATGGGAAGCACACCCCAGTTCAGCATATGAGTCCACACAGCAGGGGCCAGGACTCGATCCTTGAACCCCAGGGCTACAAGAGGAGCACTCAACCTGTTGAGCCATCCCACACAATATAATTTTAAAATTCAAATAGTTAACATTTTTATAGTGGTATTATCTAATTTCTATGTCTTATTCATAGTTTATAAATTGCCCTGATATTATCCCTTTTAGTAAAGGGGGAGGAAATGAGGCATTTTTTTAACCCACGTTCATTTGTATATTTATATTATAGTGCAGTTATTTTTATCAAAGTAAAAAGGAAATTCTTTTGGATTACACAGCTTTTGTTTGTGTTTTTCTTTTCTCTCTACTTAGATGACTACTTCTATTATTTTTATGGTTAGTATAACTACTCTGTACTTCTTGTGTTTTCTTTGTATGCATGCATGTATTTGGCCTTTTTCTTTTTAATAGTAAGTTCATAGGTTGGTTTATATCTTTTTTTTTTTTTTTTTGCCTATTTTTTATAGGAAGTTTATAGATTGGTTTGTATCTATTTCTGAATAGCCATGCAAACAATATATTTGAGTGAAACCATTGGAATTTATGTAAGGCAAAATTGTTAGAAAATTTAAAAAATTGTTTAAAACTTAAAGATAGGGGAGTGGTTTTAAGATATATATAGCTCAAGAAGTAATTAAAGTATTATAGTAATAATAGTAGCTAGGTAACATTTATTTTGTACTTGCTGTTCATTGACACTGATCAAAGTACTTTACATGTATTAACTAATTCTTAGAGCTTCACTCTGACATAAGCACTATTATTGTTTTCTGTTTTATTGAGTAGTAAAGTGGGACACAAAGAGGTGAAGGAGGTTACCCAAGGTAATGTAACTAGTAAGAGGAAGGAGCTGAGATTTTAACCCAGGCATTATGGTTTGAGAGCCTGTGCTTTTAAATACCTATTTAGGGGGAAGCCGGGATGGCTCAGTGGGTTAAGCACTCACTTTGCAGCGCCGGGGACTTAGGATCAAA